>CAUYRH010026044.1:0-33717 GCA_963574655.1 Perodicticus potto
TAATAATTTTGTTAAAAAAATTTAAGCTAATTTACATCTACCCGTGGTTTCTTTTTTTTTTTTTTTTTTTTTGAATCTCTACTAAAACTAGTGAATCACATAGTGTCTGAAACATTTTCAACCCAGTCCTCTCATATCCAATTCAGCTATTAGCTCCATAGGTCTCAAATTCTCCTGCTTAGATTTAAATGTTATCCTCACCTACCTTCCCTACTGCTAAGTTCTACACCAATCATCTATTTAAAGCACACATCTCATTACTTAAATCTGTCTCTTCATATAATTTGATAGTTCACTAATAGCTAAAGCTGTCATTTGGAACATTTTTGATTTGCAATTAATAGATGGCAAATTCTTAGCACAATGAATATCACGTAGCAAGTGTTTCAGAAATACCAACTCTTTTTACATGGAATAATTTCCAGACCTCTTCCATACTATACTGATTGTAGTCATTATTTTTATTTGTTGAGAAAATGAATATTGAGAAAATAAAAATGAAAACAACAATGATTCTTTAATGAATCTGCATTAATCTCAGAAGCATCTATACATATTTCAGAAATAGTAAAACACATATATGTGTGTGCTATGTCCAAATACTTGTCCCCCACCCAGTTCATATGTTGAAACCTAATCGTTGATTCATTCTGGTATTAGAAAGTCAGCCCTTTTGAGAGAGACTAGGTTAAAAGGGTAGGGCTCTCATGAATGAGATTAGTGCCCTTACAAAAGAGGTGAGAGGGAGCTCCTTTGCCCTTCCACCCTATGAGGATACAGCGAGAAGGGGCTATCTGAGAGAAAGTGCGTCCTCAGGAGTTGTCTCTCTATTTATGCTTTGATCATAAACTTCACAGACTCCAAAACTATGAGCAATGAATTTCTGTTGTTGGTAAGCTGCTCAGTCTGTGGCATATTGTTAAAGGAGCCCAAGTGGGCTAAGAGAGCATGCAACATGGTCCATAGACAATGCTTGCTGCATCTGCGTAGTAAGTTCAGACCTGCCTCTCCCCACACACTACTCTCCAGTGCAAAGAGAAGAATCACTAAGTTAGATATTAGAGGCAGAGTTTCTTAGTATGTTTTCATAATTTCTACCCCATTAGGCGACAATATTTCATGTTATCTCCAACTCTATTCATTTTCCCTAACATACAATCTCAATTTGGTCATGTATCATTGATTTTCTTTTTTCTCCTTTCATCTACAATCCCATTGAAATTATGTTTACGAAACTCAACATATGGGTTTACATGTGTTGATTTGTTTGTCTTTCTTTCCACACTGTGGAAGACACTAGAGCAGGATCTTGGCTTTTCTAATACCAAATATTAGCCCACTATTATCTTTTGACTCATGTATTACCTAGTCTACATGAGTTTTTCATACAGAAATTATCATACTCAAACACATGACCTCTGAAAAAACTGTTTGTGCAAGAATTAGAAGAGTAATTAAAATGTTCTCTATTTTATTTTTTTGGTCACATGGATCACTCATTTCAGGTGCTGGAGTAAACACTAATGTTTAATTTCATGACTGGAGTTCACACTTAGTGACATACAAACATGTCACCAAGTGACTTTTATGGATCTGCTTGTTAATATTTGTATCAAATATAACTTGTTATGGGGCTGATAACAACTTTGCTTTTTGCCAGAAATGTATATTTACCTCTATTCTACTTTTAGTTGGAAGCAAACATTTGCTGCGGGAAAATGTCTCTGATGAGTCTCAGAAATAAAATGTATTGAATAATTTATGGTTTTAGTTAAATCTCTACCATTTATTTTTCAATACAAAATGATCACGTACAATTTGACATGTTTGTGCAACATAATTAATAGCACCTGTGTTAGAAAGTTTTGCAAAGCACAGCCTACATGGCCCCCAAATCAGCCATGCACAGCATAAACTCCAAACACTGATTATCCCTATGGAAAAAGCAGATGAAGACTGACAATACATTAGACGTGTAAATTCCCTCTGGAGTTCACAGTGAGTCAACAGAAAAGTCATTAGAGGAATGGCTCTACTTTGAAATCATTGGTGGGAATGCCTTCAATTCTTGAGTAAGCTGTTACCTTAAGGAAACAATGTAGATGATGTATTCTGAGCAAAGTGCTGAGGCCAATCTATAGAAAAGAACATTCAAAACCTGTGTGAGAAATAGGCTCTGACCTTGAAGAACTTTCAATTAATTGATAATCTTGGTGCCCACTATCTTCACTCCCTTACTTTGCTTTTTCTCTTCAATATCTGCAATCTGATTTTGGCCCCTATGTGACGGTAGACATGAATACTTGGCAATTTTAAGATCTGGTCTACCTCTTTGCTCGATATTAACAGAACCTTAATTTTCATCTTGTTTACCATGCAGGAAAGAAGTAATTGTATTTCCAGAAATATTTGAAGAAAGCAACCAATAGAGATTCAGAGATTCTTACAAATTTATTTATCTTTTCTTTCGAGAGTAGCTAGCTGACTTTTGTGAGGTACAGTAGGGCAGGATGTATATGTAAGGTGGATGATGGACTTTTTGACTTAATATGTAGGACACCTCTGATCTTAAATTCACTTTGTACTTTCCAGTCATTTTGTCACAATGCCCAAAATGTTACTGCTATGATTCATGCCATTGATTATGTTAATAAAAATGTGTACTCACTTCTCAAGTTCAAATAAATATGGGTTTATTATTTTTAACTTTTATGAATAATAATCTGCAATCTCTTAGAATAGAAGGAACAAGGGAAAATTAAATATGTTCTGAGAAATCCTAACCCCACTAAGAGAATAAAGAAAATAAGATCAAAATATTCCATAATTTTCGTCTAGACTTGGAAATATAAGGTCATGGCTTGGTCATGCACTAAGGACAAAAAATGTGTGTGTGTGTGTGTGTATATATATATACACACACACACACACATAATATTAAGTTTAAATAGCTTCCTATGCATATGTTTTGTGAAATAGAGGTATTAACAACAATTATGGAGAACAATCCATAGGACTCTCTAAAAATAATATTTTAGCCTGAGAATTCAGAATGCTAGGAAGGAATGGCTACTGAGAAAATTACTTTCAGTACAATGTTAGACTAGTAGGGTAAGCCTTCAGGGAAGGAGAGGGAAAGTCCTTCCTATTTTCAAGGTAGCATTCCTATTTATCATTTATTTAAAGGCAAAATTATCAAAGACATATCATGCTGGTAATTTTAGGGGCCAAAATGTACATACATGAATTTAATAAGGTTGTGTTTGTTAAACCACCCAGGTAAGGGTAAGACTTACACTTGAAATGATGCATAATTATTAAAACGTAATTATCATCTAAATGGGTTGCTTTTAGGCACATGCAAGCTTGCATTAAGCTAGACTCCTATCCTACAGGATTTCAAAATTGTCAAATTATTTAACTCAGAATATAGTTTTCTTCCATCTAATCCATTCCTTTTATGTTCTTTTAAAGTACTAGCATATCCAGCCCCTAGTGGTCTTCCCCAAAATATAATTTACCCTCAATAATATCAATCTTCATATTTTTTTCTGGCAGAAAAAAAAAAAAAGCCTAGTCATCTGAGATTCACAGAATCCAGATTGGCAGGAGGCCTCAGAGCATAATTGTGTTTCTGAATTAAAAATCTGCAAAAACAATTACCACTAGTTCCTTTGGAAATTCTAAAGAAACTTTAAACCTTCATCTTAGAAACAGTGTTAGTTTCTTCAAGTTAAGGTACAAAATGTAGAATTAGTAAGTTTAAATAATTTGTCCCAGACCTTTTTGTTCTAAAAAATAAACATATCCACACACACACATGTGTAAGCACACACATGTATCCATTTGACACAAATACTTTGTTCACAGATTTTCTGGAACCCATCTATGAACTCCTTGGGCTGCCAGACTCTGAGAGAAAATTCTAATTTTAGGAACTTCACATCCTCTCTGGACTTTCTCCTACTGTTCTTATGCCTGGAGAATGTGACTGAATCAAGCAATTCTCCTTTATTTCTACAATTTGAATCTTACATCATCAAAATCTGAAATTGAAAAAATTTTGAAGTTCTTATAAATTGAACTTGACTTTTCCCCATTATTAGAAAACCTAGTATTCTGTTGTTGGTATTGTTGCTTTTTATTTTAATTTTTAGATTGTTTTTATTTGGCAACTATGGCACACGAATAATCACTGTGACTGGTAGTATTTTGAATACATGTATTATATTATATGATAAAAGAAGGTAAATTCTTAAATTAGAATCAATCCATAATTTTTGGAATTTGGTAACTGAGAGAAGCAATATACTATGTATTATAAAGGAATGATCACATGACAAAGAATCAGGGGCTCAAATCCTTATTCTTCATTATACTACCATACATGAGCCAAGTCTTTCTAGAAAAAAGAGTTTGAAACATATTTTCCTCTTTCTTTATTCCTTTTGTTCTTTTTTTCTTCCTTTCTTATTTTTTTTTGTTTATACAGTAGTAACAGTCCCTAAAAATAATATTTTACAGAAACCCAACCCAGATTCCCAATAAAAGTGAAATCTTATTATTATGACTTTATTCTTCATATGCTGTACCAGTCATGATCTCAGAGAATTGTTTCATTAATGGAAATATTTTGAATATGGAATTATGAAAGGTTTTGTAATTTTACTCATTCTTCAAAGCAACACCCTTTGAATAAAATGTTGTTGATTTCCTGAAGCACCTGGTGGACTCATACAAAAGAATGCTGTTCAGTTTTTCAAATTTTTTGTGTGGCAGCCACCAAATGAAATAGATCTGAATTCCAAACTTGGCTCTGCTGTTTGTAAGCCATGTGACCCTGGACAAATTATTTAAACTTACTAATTCTATGTTTGGTACCATTCACATGAAGAAACTAACATTATTTTTTCTGTGATGAAGCAGGCTAATGTTAAATGTTCAAAACAATTGGTTCAGTGTTTAACATAGACAAAAATTAATACTTCCTCTTCTGTCTTCAGCAGTCAGTATATTCCTTAGGTTTCTATTTTATGTGAAATGAATGTGCTATACTAGACTAAAACATATACATAAGCTTCAAATTCTACAACTAATTGACTCACCAGCTAATTGGGGCTTTTGGACCTGGCCTGCATTGCCTACCATGAGCTACTTCCTTTAGCACACTGATATTAGTACAGACACGAAACAAACCAAGTTCTCATGAATTTTATCAAAGTCTGTAGTAGCAGGAAGAACTGGAGAAACTGATACTAAAAGGGCAACAAGTTTAGGGTTTCTTTAAATATCTACGTAAGGAAGAAGTCATTGCAGAATCAGTGTCCAGCACTTCCCATGAGTGTCTGTCTCTCCCTCATTATTTCAACAACATTCCAGTTATGGAGTCTTTCTTTGAAACCACACGATTTGAAAACTATTGTATGAAGTTAAATCTACATGGCAAGAGTTGGAAACTACAATTACTTACTACTAAGATTCAGCTCCCTTTGGTTGTCATGTCTTTCCTGGGCTAATTTTTTTTATGTTGAGAATTAGTTTCAAGTTTCAACCTTTTTCAACCATGATTCAGATATCTTCCTGAACTTTAGAGATTGTTCAAAGACTACTTAGTTGCCCAACACCAGAAACTAGAGACGATATCATATAGCTCTGCCCAAGATGTGGTGAGAATTCCTGTGGTGAAATCTTTGCGGTCTGAAAACTGAGGCTTTCCTGCGACTTTAGGATGTCCTGTGCCTGCTGATCATTTGGGGGACTCTATATGATCTACTGCCCTGATAAGGCTTTTCAAGTGCTTACCACGTAGTTGGTAAATAATGAAAAAATGAATTTAAGTATTATTAGTGTTGCTTGTCTCCGTCTGATTGTGAAATGAGGAAGAAATAGCAGGAACATGTCACGAAATGGAAAAGGCACAGTTGCATATAGCAACATCCCACCCGTCACAGCAACAGAACACGTCTGGCACCAAAAACAAGCATGCCATTAGCAGCTCTGCCTTGGGTTTTACATTGAGTGTGGAAGCAAAGTAGATATTTATCATCAAACCAGGTCTAAGAGAATCTTGATATCCTCGATGAAGTAGAGGTAGAGGATGAGAAAAAGAGGAAGAGGAAGTAACTAACTGTAGAAATCTAGTATTCAAAGGATCTTGGGAAAGTCACCCACCTGAAATCCAAATCAACATTTATTAATTCATTTCTAAACTGTAAAGTAAATTTGACAGATGACCCATGAGTCCTGTTCCTATTTTTTCATCCAGCTCAACTTTGCCTTATTTTAAGGCTCCACAATGCTACTGATTTAGAAATTATTCCTTCCTTGTGTCTAAAAGTTATCATCTTTATTTTGTGGCCCTAAGGAATAACATGAATAATACATTATATGCACAAAAACGTACATTTATGGTCAGAAAACTTGATTGCTTTTCCCAAGCTCAATCATCTCCATGCATATTGCCTATGCTTGTAAGCTCTAGTTTCTTCTGTAAGAGGGTGAAGGTCAACCTTTCAAAACCTAATTCATTAAAGCATCATCTTGTTATAAAACTAACTTGATGAATGTATCAATCTATCAAAGTATTTAATACTTATTAATATTCTTATAGATATACAATCTTATTTAAAAATGTTCTTCAATATATTTAATCAATACAAACTTCTAAAAGCATTTTAAAAGAGATGTTGAGTTTATCCAACCTGAAGATTACTGGATAACTTAATTGTTCTCTAAAAAATGTTTGTCTTATGATAACTAAAATTTCATTATTTCATATGTGGAGATGTCATTTTATATAAATTTCCTTCTAATATCCAACAAGTTGTTCCCGATTTTGCCAACAATGTAACAATTTTAGAGTTCTTCCCAAATTTCACTGACTAAAAAATGTGGAATTTTTCCATATTGATATACAAACAAAAACTTGTTTGTTTTAACTAGACAATTTACAATGATTAATGTTAGTCTAGATGGCTTTAACTGTGTTTAATGATTTCTGGCCAGCTTTTATTTTGCTAGCATAACAAATTATTAGAAAACTTTCAACTAGCTGCTGCCCAGTCTCAAGTGGCTGTATCTTGAAACCGGAGCAGAGCGAGGGGCCCCTCTGCTGGCAGAAAGAGGACCAGCTATTTAACGGACCAGCACAAGTGTCTGGCCTGCGAATAGCAGGGAACATTGGTGCAGAAAGGACAGAATCTCAGAGGCAGGAGAGAAGGCTACCGGAAAGGGGAGGATTTCAGGGTGCTGATGTTTTCAAATCAAAGCTCCACACCCTTTACTTTGGTCTTGCCAAGGTTTCATACCTCAATTGCTGTATACTTTATAATTAGATTAAGGCCTAAGTAAACATAGTGAATTAAATGAACTGGATGTTTAGATATATTAAGAAAAAAATGGCACTGCTTAATTCCACTGTGTCAGTAGACGTGGAAATTAAAGGAGGTGGAATGATGTTCCGAGAGTTTCACAGAAGAGGCAGTTTTGGGAAACTTAAATCTGTACATCTTGAGAAAGTTAGTCTGTGCACTGCCAGGCTTGGGTGCAGGGGAGTACCAGTACATCTGGGACAACCAGTTCTCCAGAATAAAAAAATGCATGCATAAAAAAGAGGCACTTTTGACCTGGATTTTGCCAGCTGGCTTTGGAAAAGTGGATTCAAAAGGAAAGAAATAAATAATTGTGGAATAGAATATTGTCAGGATTGTGGTAGATTATTAGAGTGAGCTGGGGCAAGATTTTAGGCAAAAAGATCAATGAAAACACTGTTGCAATGGTCATCAGCAATGAACTAACGTAAGAGACATCATGTGCCTCGTGCAGACTGATGAGGTGCTCAAAGACGACACTTGGTTTCCCATCACAAAGAAAGGCATATTAAAAACTGGAGCAAATTTTATGGAGATGAAACTTTTTCTAATTTAAATTTGCTTTTTGTAAATTTGGGAAACACATTGACAGAGTTCATAAACCATCCATGGGTCAGCGACCTAGGCATTGAACTATCTCAAACCATTTTATCATTCAGCTAGGATTATGGAATATGATCACAGTCTTTGAAGAAACAGATTCTTACATAAGGGTACACATTATGTACTTTTTGATGTATTGTTTATTTTTATCCTCATCTCTTATGCAACCTTCATAAGAAGGAAGAAAGAGACCATCCCTAACTGGAAGATAAATCCTTCAAATACTACAGTTCTGGAGGAGGTTGCCTTGTATTATACGAAGAGAGGAATTAGCCCTCAGTTAATAGGATGCCTTTTTTCTGGTCAGGATAGAATTTTCACTTTCATAGCAGATCTCAATAGACTCCAATAGGCAAAAGGAGTGATGGGAGTGTGGATGATCCTTTTCTCAAGAAAACTGTGCTCAATTTTTGTCAGTTATTACCAGGTGTATATAACTGGTTCTCACTCTGCCCCATCCAAAACACCTCTAATTTTATGTACATTCATTCTTGCATCATGAAAACCAATCAGTTGCTATTTTAAGTCTACTAGTTTTATTATCATCTGAACGTCCCCTAAAATTTATGTGTTGAAACTTAAGTCCTAATGTGGTGCTATTAAGAGGTGCGGTCTCTTGGATTAAGTTTTGAGGGGTCACCCTTATGGATGAACTAATGCCTTATAATTCAGAGGAATTAGAGAGGAAACTAGATTTGACCCTTTTTTGCCTTCTGTTCTTTTTACCATGTGAAGACAAAACAATTTTCCCCTCTGGAGAACAGCGATAAGGATCAATCTTGGAAATGGAGACCAGGCCTCCCCCCAGACTCTGAACCTCCTAACACCTTGATCTTGGACATCCAGCCTTCAGGACTGTAAAAAATGAATTTTTGTTCTTTATAAATGACCCAGTCTCAGGTATTTTGTGATAGTAGCAGACACAGACTGGGACAAGTTTGATTAGAAGTCTGGCCATCTTAGGGAAACATTACACTAGTGAGACCAAAGTGTCCTAGTTAGGCCATAGAATCTGACGCTATAAAACAAGATGATACTAAAATAATTACTCATACAAGATGGAGGCTTGAGCTATCATTCATGTAATGGTCCAAAACTGTCATAGGTCATGGGGGGCAAGAAAATGCTCTGTTAACTTATCCAGGTTTCCAAGTTGATTTCGTCTGCACTGTTACTTCATTCCTCAGGGTTTGAGGCTTATCCACATAACTGAAGCTTCCAGATTATCAGTGCCATATTAATATTTCAGTATTATGAAACAGAAAAGAAAGTCCATGGCCAGTTACTTTACATTTAAGGAGATGACCAGGAAATTGTATTCATAACTGTCGCTATTATCCTATGATTCAAACTTGGTCACATGACCACACTTAGCTGCCAGACATCCTGGGAATTGTTTTCACATGGCCAGTTACACACCCAACTCAAGGAATTATGTTATTAAAAGAAAGAGAAGAAGAAGGAATGATGAAGGAAAATGAATCAGGATGATATTCGGAGAAAGTGTAATAAGTAGAGTTATCCAAACCTGTGTTCTGATATTCTTATGTAACGTTATTTAAGTTTTCAAATAAGTTCATTGTTGTGACCAAAAATAGAACAAAATTAGAAAGGTACTGCTTTGCTTGGTTTTCAAATGAATACATTACTCTGAGATTCTAATATCTTCATATCTTACATTAGTCTAAACATTAATAAATTGTAATAATGGCACACAGTCCACACAGTATACAATATGCCCATTCTGGAAAAGGAATCTGGTCCAGAAGTGTGTAATATATAATATGAAGAGAAATTATATATACAACTATATATATGTATACACACACACATATATATACATACATACATTAATAACCCTACTTTATACAAATAAATGTGTGTGTTATGTAAGTATATACATGTATACATGCAGACCTACTATGTATGACTATATGTGAAGGTGTAGGAGCAGATAATAGTGAGTAAATAGAGGGAAGAGGGGAGAACCCAGGGAAAAGGGGTGGAACTTAGCTCTTAGAAGAACAAACAGAAAAAACTAAGAAGGAACAAATCAGGAGAATCATTTTGGTTCAAGGAAATGGAATGAGAAAAGGTTTTGAGAAGCTCCAGCTGCCACAGTAAAGCCAAATAAACTGAAGACCAAAAACCATCTACTGGATGACTAGTTTGGTGATTACTGGATATCCTGAAGGGGGTGGGGGCTTTGGAACCATAATTACAAAGAACTGAAGAGTGAATGTAAGATAAAGTAGAGCAAACACATGTGTAGAAATCTGGTGATTGCAAGAAGTCAAAATGAAATAGTTAAATTAAATATAGTAAAATTGCACACAAACTTTAGGTCCACCCTGTATTTCATCTAAAACTTATAGCATTACACCAGATTTATCTTACTAGGTTTTACTATATTCTGGCATAGATTTATTGTGATGGAGTTAAAGTTTTGTATTAAAGGGAGGATAAGGGGTTTTCTGATGAGCTTAGGCTTTTTCCTCATGCTTAACTGAGCTAGCAATGATTTTGCATCAAAAAAGAAAATAATGCCTTGGTCATTCTCCTTTCTGGAGTCATGGCTATGAAGTGTGAGTTAACATAGTTAACACAGGGCGAACGTCTAACGGTCCTGGCTTTTAATTCAAGGAAAGAGAAAATATGACAGCAGGGAGGGTTTTTAAAAAAATAAACATCATTAATATTTTAGAGTGAGATCATGCTTATTCCCTAAGGGAAAAGAGCCAGTAGAGGAAAAAATAAAAATATAAGAAAAAGAGAAAGGCAATGAGAAAGGCAGAGGTGGAGACAGAGGGGAAGAAGGAGGGAAGTGGGAAGAGGGGGGCGAACAAGGAAGAAATCAATGTCCAGAGGGGAAGCTTTGGAGTGTTGAAATGAAAAGCCAAAGGTTTGGCAGTTTAAAGAGGGAAAGGATGTTTCTAATTCAAGAATGACATGTATCTCCACATAAGAAAATCCCACCATTCATATTTCAACTCCTTTCATAAGTGAGAACAATGGTACCCAGACAGGTTCAGGGATCGTACAAAGCCAAACAAGCAGAAGTTATCTGACATAGATTTATTAAGGACTTTTGTTAGTGTCATTTTTCTCTAAGTTCTTTCCAGGTCCTCCCTGTTCTACTTAAATTGTCATGTCCTGAGTCAGTTATGAATTTCCAACAGAGCTAATTAAATAGAATGCAATGGGACTACAGGACTGATTACGCTCCTTCTAACAAGCCTCCTGGTCACTTTTGTCTTCTTTTCTTTCATTATTCTATAAATGATGCCCTCTTATAACTATGACATTTGTAAAATCAGGCATGGCCTCTCACTGAGCTTCCAAATTTCTCCCTGTTGTCACACAGTATTTAGGCAATGCTTGGGACCAGGAGCTCTGTGTGACGCTCCCTGAAGCATCCGTGCTAAACATGCCGGCTATCATTACTGTGCTGAAAATAGTGGAAAAAGTCTGTGCTGTTTTCATAGCTAAACAAAATCTTTACTTTTAAGTCCAATTAAAGGTCCTTTTCTTCTTCTTCCAGAAAAGAAGTTCTAGTTTTATTTTATTGAACCTCATCCCAGTGACTGAGTTTATTTACAAGCCTACTCATAAGTTTTCTGTTGCTTCCCACTTACCAACATCTGAAATACTCACTGGCTACTCCACCCCATGAGACTTCTCGGGAAATATCAGGCAGCAGCAGACGGCAGCTGTCGGGACCCAACTAGACTCTGCTTTTCCAGATTACTGCCTATGAAATCTGAGTGTCACGAAGACAGTAGAGCTTTGCCACATTTTTCTTCATGGAAAAGGGTACAACAATCATAAAAAGGAATAATATTGACCCCAAAATACTCTGATCTAGCCAAGATTGTTATCCTGTCCAAAATCATTGAAGTGTCACTAGGAGAAAACCTATAACTGCTTTCAACCATTTCAACCAGCGTCAAGCAACCTTATAAGGCGTGACTCATCTCTCAGCCACGGAGTCTCTAGCTTCATGTATAATCAGTTGCACTGTTATCCCTGGGAATTCTAGGTGACACTTCTATAATGTGCAGCTCTGAGCTGAAGAAGGCCCAAATAACAATGTCGAGAAATGATCCAGAAAAGCACATAATCTTTCTTACTATTTGTCAGCAGCCCCGGAGGCAGGTCAGCTGCTATTCCCTTCTGTCAGAGAAGGTCCTCCCTGGTCTAGGCCCAGTCACCTATCTCTGCTCTCTAAGCCTTTGGGTCTCTTTTTCAGTTTATTGACTCATATCGATTGTTGAATTGAGTTGATATTTTAAAAAGAAAAAGAAAAGGATGAAGGAGGTAATTATAATTTCTCAGAACCCAACTACTCAGAAATAACCATTATAAAAATTATAATGCATTTTTCTCCTCCGTCTCTCTTTCCCTTTCACTTGAAGTGAGAGAGAATTTGGTATATTACAAGAGGTACACACAGGTCAGTGTAATGCAATGGGAATTTGGAGATGTGGGTAGGAATCATGGAATTACAAATCTTTTCTTTCCCTAAGACATACAAAAAATTTTAGGAAAGTGACAATATCTCTTGCTTATTAATAGTGCTTACAAATCCAAATTCAAAATTATAACATTTTAAAGTTCTTTGCAGGCAAAGTGCTTTCTGCAAAATTGAGAATGTATTTCATGTAATTTTTGTTTTACAGTTTTAAAATCTGTGCCAGATATAAAACACAAATAAGTTCACAGATAAATACATTATACAGATGTCTACTCATCATCAATGAAATGCAAGTAAAATCCAATATGTATGTATTAATGTAATACTACATATGTTATTTATATATATATGTAATCACATAAAGCATATATGTGTATACATACATGTATTTATAAATGTGTATCTTTTTATGTTCTTTATCAATTTTACAGTTTTGGTATTTAAATACGTATATATTTTTACCTAGTATATCAATGCTCAGAAATCTATTCCAAGGAACTACTTAAAGATGTGGTCTATCTCCATCTGTGTGTTTCCATCTATATATACTCAAACATATGCATGAAGGCATTATTTATAATGGTGGAAAATGCAAAACAGCCAAATAAAAAAATAAGAGAATTAGTAAATTATTCATTCAAAATCCATTCAGTGTTGTAGGTCACAACATTTGCTCCTTCAGCCTTTCCTTACTAGTTCTTATTGCTCTACAGGCCCCAATTTACACAGATAATGACTGAGGTCCTTACCCCCAGTTTCGCTGGAAGTTTAATTTCCACCACTTACCCAGAATAAGGAACTTTCACTGGGTAGAGGAGAAGACCCACCTCTGAATCTCAAACACTACTGATTGGTGAACCAATTCCCATGAGAATCAGAAACAAGTCCTGTGTCTCTAGTCCACCCCTATAAACCACAGCTAAGAGAGACAGGAGGAGGTAAGATTTTATACCCACTATAACAGAATGAGCTTCAGGGGCAGCTATGAAACAAGTGAACTTTCCCCCCATTTTCCCTATTCTTTGTTTATTCTGCTCTCCTTTCATATTCCCCTGACCTACATCTCCCCGCCACTTCCACAGAGAGACTCACTGCCTGCATGTTGACTCACTGACTTGGCTCACAGGGTCCCTTGTAACGTACATCATGATTCAGACAACTTTTTCTTCAAATTTTTGGGGCATCTAAATCAGCTGCGATGGACTGGAATAAGTCCAATACTTGGAAGGCAGCATAGGAAGAGAAAGTTCACAGCATCATTTGCATCTCTGAATCCAGCCAGCTCTAAACATTTATTCTTGAACTTCAAACATAAAACAGCTACTAGGTGATCTTTATGGCAGCTAGTTTGAATTGGATTTCTGCTTACTTTCAAACTAAATAATTACAAAATGGAGATCGATCACATCTATCTACATACAGAAACATTATTGAGATATTGAGACCAGGATTGCATGAGGCCTACCCGTTGAAGGTCTTAAGAGTAAAGGCTGAGGTTTCCCAAAGAAGAAGGAATTCTACCTGAAATCTGCAACAGTGAAATCTTGCCTGAGGTTCCAGCCTGCCTGCTTGTTTTCCAGGCTCCAGACTGGCCAGCTCCCACCATAACATGAGCCAATTCATTAAAACATCTCTCTATGCACACGCAAACACACACCACTTTAAAATGTTTGTGGAATAACAGAATTAAAAGAAAAGGAAAAAAATTCAAATTTCTTACTCCATATAAGCTACATCAAATTCAAGATCCTTTTGCAATGATCCCAGCCATTTAGTCCATCCCTAAAGGACTTACGGCCCTGGGAATTTAACCTTGTCAATGTGGTAGTTTTTACATTATTAATTGAGGAAAAGGGGTACACTTCAAAGATTTTGTTTAAGATTAGCAAACAAAAAAGAAGTCAGAATAAGCCACATCGTGATTGTGGATGGTGGATACATAATGATGTCCCCTCAAAATTCTCACAAAATTGCTTTTGTTTGATGAGAGGAATGAGCAGGAGCATTGTCCTGGTAAAGAAAATCTTTCTGGTAAAGCTTTCATGGGCGTTTTTCTGCTAAGATTTGGCTAATTTCTTAAGACACTCTCATAATAAGCAGATGTTATCATACTTTGGCCCTCCAGAAAGTGAACAAGCAAAATGCCTTGAGCATCGCAAAAACCTCTCATCGTGCCCTTTGCTCTTGACTGGTCCACTTTTATTCTAACTAGACCACTTGGTCTTCTAGGTAGCCACTGGTTTGATAATATTTTTTTCTTTAGGATCATACTGATAAAGCCTTGTTTCATCTCCTGTTATGATTCTGCAAAGAAATGCTTCAGGATCTTGATCCCACTTGTCTAAAATTTCCATTGAGAGCTCCTGTCTGACTCTGCTCTGGGCGCAATAGCTTTGGCACCTGATGTGGGGAAAGTTTGCTCAACTTTAAGCTTTTATGGTTTCCTTTCCATATGTGTGTGAGTTCTTACTGTAGTACCTAATATTGGGGGACACAAAGATTTGGCCACATACAGGCATGGTGACACATTCGAGGGAAATCAGACTGATTCCATAGAATTGATCTATGGATGGTGGCCAAACAGGTCTCTTTCCACTGTATTTTCTAAAATAAAAGAATGTGCATTTGGGACTCCTAATATCTGTCTTATGTGGCCTTAAAGAAGAAAGATGTCTGCAATAAAAGCGCATGAGACTAACCCACAATGGAATGTAATAGTGGGAAGAATGCCCACTATGTGTCAGGTATATCCCTAAGTACTTTATAGAATAGAATTGAATTATAGGAGAATAGATAGTTCACTTAACCTCCTTTGAGCTTCTCGAGTCACTTTTGTCTGGCTATAATATGACATGTGCTGATAGATTTATAAATGGCCTTCATCTGTGCACTTATTTTTGCCTTGGGCTAGTTTGAATTGAGGTACTGTAAGTAGGCTCAAAAAAAACCTGGTGACTAATGTGAAATGAGAAAGAGTTTTAAAAACTGTATTAAAAGCATCACAGCTGTTGTCTTTGTTAGCGGACACTCTTCCACATAAAGCAGGAGGGAAAATGAGTTGGAAGGAGTTTGCTAATAGAGTATGATAATTTTTTACTACATTTTTTTCTATTTAAAAAAGCATCATCTACTTTCATTATCAAAAATGGAGAGGAAAATAAATATCATTATTCTATTTTATAGCTGACCAAAAAATGTCAGACGAGCTGTCATGTAATGAAGTAGAGGAGATTTACAAATAGGTTCTAATTTTCCTCTCCAGTTGGCACAGTTGTCTTTAAAATGACAATTGAAGAGACTTCTCTGGGAAGAATTCTAAATCTTTTATCCTCATAAAATACCCAGATCTGGATCTCCGCTTTTCAAATTGTTCTCGTTGGTTTATAAAGGTTCCTCTCCATGTCTCTCTTTGCCTCACTTTGAGGTACTCAAGAGCAGAGAAAAAGAAATCTGTATTTCCCTTCTCCATTTTTAGCACTTGCCTTGATATGTACAGGCTTTAGTAAATATTTTGCAAATATTGGCTGACGTGTACTATCTTCTAAATTTACAGGGATAAAAAAAAGTATTTAATGCCTTTTTAAAAAGAATCCAAACTATTCTGTTAAGCTTTAAAATGATCGAGTTCAGGATTAGTTTCACAAACATTATACAAATTCTGTTTTATTTCCTTTAAACTCTGTTAAAGGAAATGAAGTCTTTCCAAGCAAATTAGAGATGGGAGTTGGACTTACTATAATATTTTTTATTCATTTCTTAATTTGTTTAAATGTTGAATTTAAAACTTGCTATTTTTCCCCTCCTCTTTAGAGGAGCAATCAGATGACAATGTTGACTGTCCTCATCTGTGCCCATAGAGACCCTCTAGGACTCCCCGCACATGAATCAATGCTCAGCTCATGCAGGCTGCCCATGCAAATGCCAAGTATTGTTGGTGAGACAGGGGCAGGATTGTGGATGCCACAGACCCATCTGTGGATTTAGAAAGTCTGTTGTTTTGAGAAATAGCCTTCTTTGTGAGACCTGCCTGCAATTTCAAAGAGACAGTATGTCAGTCACCATAAAGCAGACTTGGCATCCACATCAAGATGCCACAGCTGAGGCTGTGAGCTCATTACTGGAAACTAGGAATCACTGTGGGGGGGTGTTCCTCCTCTCCAGTAAAAAAGGGGCCTTTGAAGAAGATCCTGCAATTTGCAAATCTTTGCTGAGAATGTGCCCTTTGAGGTTTTTTTTTTTTTTTTTGGAGATGAATTTTATGAATTGCTGAAAATAGAACTTTAAATCATAATTGTTACGGTCATAAGAATTTTTGTTTCCTAACTGTCTACATATCAAGTTTCAAAGCCACCACATCCACTCATCTTTGAAAATGCCTTGGTTTTTCCATTTCTGAACATGGTTGTACAGGGTTGGGCTCATTTATTCACTAGTACATATGTTTATGTTGATGTTTGGGAAGTTTAAAAATGTTTTACATATATAGATGATAGAATAGTAGTCAGCCATAAAAATATAGAGATTTTACATCTTTTGTACTAACCTGAATAGAATTGGAAAATATTCTCTTTAGCAAAGTGTCACAAGAATGAATAAGCCAATAGCCAACGTACTCAGTACTACCGTGAAGCCAATAGATGAACTAATACACATCCACATAAGAGGACAACTCAAATCAATTCAAGTGGAGGGGAGAGGGGATTAGGGAGGGGGATGAATGTGCTCCCGCATAATGGGCACAATGTAAGGACATATTGCACACCTCCTGTGGGAGGGGCACAACTACAACAGGAATCTCACCTAACAAATACAAATATTGTAACAAATTGTACCCTCATATTAATCTGAAATCAACAACAAAAATACTGTATTGTATACTGAAAAAATTGCTAAGGGATCCTCTGTTGAGTGTTCTTAGTGCAAAAATAAAAATAAAATAATAATTAAAGAGATGGATATGTTTATGGTATTGACTGTGGTGACAGTTTCACCCATCTATATTTTTCTTCAATCTAGTCAAGTTACATCCATAAGTATATACAACTTCAGTATGTCAATCGTACCTCAATAAAGCATTTTTTAAAATTAAAAATAATGTTTTACATTAATAGCAGCAAAACTGAGTTGGCTGTGCTAGACTGATAAAGATAATTTTGTATTTGCACAGTATCCTTCCTTTAAGGAACCAATAACTCAAATACTGAGCTCTTCATTAGTCTTGAAGATGAATACCTTCAAACGGAAAAGAGACAAAGATGTTGTGTAAACCCTCTTTCTGGAAAACATTCCAACCCTCACACATTTGATTCCTAACAACTTATTATCAATGATATGCCAGGCAGTGAGATAAAAATATGTATTAATATAATGCAGGAAGCTTTAACCTAGCAAAGAGAGATGGTCACATAACCACATAATTGCTATACAGTGTTACTAGTACCATAATCGTGTAGAAATCTATAAGTAGATGTTCTCAGTCACACTCTTGTCACTAACATACATGAAGGATCGGGCACAATTCCATAAATAACAGTTTCTTCAAAGGGCAAAGATGAGGCAGGGTGGGAGTACAGAGAACAGCATAAGCCAACATACCAAGGTACACAGAAGGAACTAAAACTCATTCATGTGGCCAGAATCCAGAAGACAGGAGAGCAAGATGTCGCTACCTGTGTCAAGACCCAGAGGGAAAAAATTCTAGAGCATCTCATAGGTCATAGAAAATAGTCTGTGCTTCACCAAGGTAAATGAGAACCATGGAAGAGTTTAAAGGAAGACAGTACAATATTTCTACTTGGAAATCTCTGTGACAGCATAGAGGACAGTTTTGAGAAGGGTGTATACAGCTGGGGCAGAGACAGCTGGGCTATCATTTCAAAGGCACAGTACAATTTAAAGTTAGTGATGCTTTTACTTCCTGAAGGTGACAACTCTGAGATCAGGCCCTATTGTGCTCTCATTCATGACCCAAACCTTCTCTGGAGCTAGGGAAATCTGAGGATTTAACTTAATAATTTGATATAGAAAACTCTGACAATATCCATGTTGCATGTCCCATGATACCTAAAAGTTATCTTATGGGATCCTTGGTCCTCTTCATATGTGACAAGGATGGAGAGTTCAGTAACTCTTACATTTCTGAGAAGTGAAAAGAATGAAGATATAGCATCCTTCACTTGTAGAATCTCTCAGAGAGGACATTTTGTCACAAAATCTGTACGATGTGAACTTTGTAAAAGGACTTCATAATATCTAGCTGTTCCTAATCTGGAAAACAGCCTAATTCCTACCTTGTAAGACTATTGTTAAGAATTACAAAAATATATGAAAAATACATAGAGCAGTGTCTATTTTATAATAGGTCTTTCAAATAATATATAACTATCATTTCATATAAATGTTTCTTTAAATTCTTTAATTTATTCTTATGAAAAGAGGCCACAAGCCACAGGAACACCTTGGGATGAGAATGCATGGAAATCTGAAGAGGAGAGAGAAGTGAGCAAGGACGATTTGATTATGTTATTCACATTTCATAAAATTTGACTAGACTTTCTGATACCCTGGAAAATGTGGTTTCTAAAAACTTTTAGTAACAAAATATCTGAGGGTGAGAAGAATGGTGACAGATACGACTCTATGAAGAGACATGACTCCTATCAGGATAGTAACTATCAGGAGAGATTAGAGGAATCTTAGGCAGCAGGGATGAAAGTAGCAGTGGAGATAAGAAAAATGTCAAGAAACTTAAAAACAAGGGGTAAAATCCAATGTTATCATTAGCGTTGCTGAAAGACAGGCATATAAAGAAACTTCCGGAACCCAAGTACTGAAAGAAGGTACATGAAGAAACATGGAAATCCTGTGTATTAAGGGATGTTGAGGAAACTCATTTTAGGAGTCCCCTGGGGCAAATGGACCAAAGGCAGTTTCAGCAAAACAGACCACGTGCTCACAGCCCGTAGCCAAGTGGGTCGTCTCCAAAGCTCTAAGTCTGGCATGAGAAGCCAAACTTGATCAATGCTGCATCCACATTTTCTTCCTTTTCACACCTTAAAGGTTTTTCTACACAAAGTCGATCTTTTCCACCACCTGACTCAATGTCTTTGTTCTTCGTGTACATAAAAATAGGAGTAAATGAAATAATTGTGTACATTTGTAATTTCTGCAATTCTTCTCTGAGATCACCATATATTTTATTAACTCTGTTGCTATTCAGTTAGACATTAAGCTTAAAGCTCTTGGCTAAACATGGAGCCTCTAAATTGAGTCCTCCTGAGGCTTTCCTTCACCAGGAGACCTATAAACTTAAAATACAAGTTTTCCAGCTGGGCATGGTAGCTAACACCTATAATCCTAGCACTCTGAGAGGCCATTACTGGATCCTTTGAGATTAGGAGTTCAAGACCAGCCTTAGCAAGAATAAGACTCCGTCTCTGCTAAAAATAACTAGTCATTTTACCACAAAGACATTTGCACCAGAATGTTTATTGCAGCTCAATTCACAATTGCAAAGATGTGGAAGCAACTCAAGTGCTCATCAATCCATGAACGGATTAACAAACTGTGGTATATGTATACCATGGAGTACTAGTCAGCCATAAGGATAGGTGGAGACTTCACATCTTGTGTGTTTACCTGGATGGAGTTGAAACACAGTCTTCTTAGTAAAGTATTTCAAGAATGGAAAAAAATACCCACTGTACCCAATGCTAATGTGAAACCAATATATAAACAACTACACACGCACAGGAAAGAAAAAAAAACGCTAATATAGTCTAGCAAAGGATGGGGGGGTTAGGTAGGGGAGGAGGAAGGGCAATTGGCAGGATCTCACTTAATGTGCAATGTGAGGATATTCACCATGCCCCATGAGTGAAGGGTTCAACTATAACTAAACTTTACCCTAGAATTGAAAACAATGTAACCTAAACATCTGTACCCTCATATTAATTTATGATAAAAAAAAAAAAAAAAAGCCAGGCGTTGTGGTGGGCACCTATTGCCCCAGCTACTTGGGAGTCAGAGGCAAGAAGATCTCTTGAGACCAAGAGTTTGAGGTTTCTGTGAGCTGTGACACCATGGCACTCTACCCAGGCTGACAGAGGGCAACTCTGTCACAAAAAAAAAGAAAAGAAGGAAACAAATATACAAGTTTCCATACCCCCTTATATAGGTGATATAGGACAGGATAATACCAATAACAAAATATATAGTATTCAATGTTCATAGATGCTCAGATGCTATGAATGACCTTTACCAAGGGGCTGGCATATACTAAATAGGTAAAGTTCTGTAAAGTCCAATTAATTCTTAATTGTTTGAAGAAAGGTCATGGTGATTGACAAGTTTTAGCCAATCTTTAGCCATTGTAGAGAAACAATATGAGGCTCATGTGTATGTGTCCATTTCTAGTTCTGTTTTAACCCTGGTCTAAACAGCCTATAACTTGCTAAAGATATATTGACAGTTTGCTTGCCCATAACCTCCGCACAATACACAGAAATGGCACATGATAAATATTCCTCAAGACTATGTTATTTGAAAATAGCTAGAAGTTTGCCAAGATGACAGTCACTTTAATGTCCATGGAGAAACACCCCGGCACAGCAAAATGGTCATCTTGCTAAGTTATAACACTTAGAGTAACTGTTTGACGCGAGAAAGCACAGTGGCTGAGAACAGGAATTGGGATACAGTGACCAGCAGCAGAAATTTGTCACTCACAAGAATGAAAGAGAGAAAGTCATTGGCAGGACAGAGATATTTCAAAGCCAGAAAGATCATCTGTTTTACCCATCAGCAACTCCACCTTTTGAAAAAATAAACATAAGACATAAAGAAAGAACTTTAAAATTTTTATTAGGTCCAATTTAATAATTTTTCTCTTCTGGATTATCTATTTGGTGTCATAGCTAAGAAAAGATTGCTTAACTTAAAGTTAAGCAATGATTTATAAGCCATGATTTATAATTTTTCCCTTTATTTCTCAAAACTTTCTGTCTTTGGTTTTCCAGTTAGGTCAATGATCCCTTTTGCAATAATTTTTACATCTACCATGAGGACTAGAGCGCAGTAGGATTAAATTAGAAATCAATAATAGAGTGATGTTTAGAGAATGAACAATCAAGATTATTCTGTTGAGATAAGTGGTATTTTTTGAAACAAAATCTTGTAATTACAAGTAAAAAATTTACTTTAAAAAATAAAATTATAACACCTTAAAGGTTATCTTTCATCACTTAACATCTCCACTTCTTCCTTCCATTCAACTGCAGTATCAAAGACACCCACCCTCAAAACCACACCTAATCATCACACATAATATGTAAAAGTAGGTGTGTTGGCTATAAAAACAGAATTTTATGATGTGTAGTAGCTTTACACAAACACTTTTCAACCAGACTACCAATACTAGTTGATCTCTTAGTTCCTTAGAGATGCTATAACAAAATATTGCAACTTGATGAACTATTTCAAGTAAAAATCTAGGGCTGTTAGATTGGGTAAATATAACAAAATCCAACTATATGCTACTTGCAATAAAAACATTTTAAATATAATGTGTGAAGTAAAAAGTTTAAAAGTAAAATGATAGAAAATATATGGTACGCAAAAAGCAACCAAAAGAAAATATCATGGTAACACTGATATCATACAAAATTGGGTTTGGTGGAGGAAATATTACCAAAATTACAATGCATTATTTCATAATATAAAGAGGCAATGAATTGGGAAGACATAAAAGACTTAAAATCTTATATACCTGAGATCATAACCAAAAATATCAAAATTGATTGCTAAGAAAATTAAATGGAAAAATAGTCAAATTCACAATCCCATTTTAAGATTTCACACAGGCAAATGGTCATTAAGAATATTTGGGCATCATGTTTAACCAAACCTATCGTGTTAAACTGACCTAATTGATATGTATGGAATATTATACCAATAAGCAACATAATGCACATTATTTTCAAGGGAACATAGTTTATTTATCAAATGGTCCATAAAACAAGACTTGGCATATTTCAAACGACTGGGGTAATTTATAAGCTAAAGGATATTAACCTAGACACCAGTAACAGAAAGAAACTAGAAAATTATTTTGTGTTAAGAAATTAGCGGCCCACAATAGAAGTGTGAACGAAGAAAATATTTTTGAATGAAACAACAATATATAAAATATCAATACTTATAGAACAGACTAAACTACCAATTATAGTACTGTTTATAGCTTTCAGAGAATATGTTAGCCAAGCATGGTGGCTCAGGCCTGTAATCCTAGCACTCTGGGAGGCCTAGACAGGTGGATTGCCTGAGCTCAGGAGTTGGAGACCAGCCTGAGCGAGAGCAAGACCCCGTCTCTAAAAAAAAAAAAAAAATATGCTGGGCAATGTGGCAAGTGCCTGTGGTCCCAGCTATTTGGGAGACTGAGACAAGAAAATCACTTGAGTCCAAGAGTTTGAGGTTGCTGTGAGCTCTGATGCCACAGCACTCTACCAAGGATGACAGAGTGAGACTCCATCTCAAAAAATAAATTAATAAAAAATAAATTAAAAAATAAAAGGATATGTTCATAAAAAGATAGAAAATATTAATTGTTTTTCTTCCTCCCCACAAAGCTAGGAAAAGAATGTCATAGAAAACAGAAGAAACCCCAGCAAGTTTGTTTGTAAAAATTGTCAAGCAAGTCTAAAATATTATATGTACATGCAAAGTGCCAAGATAGTCAAGAAGATCTTGAAAGACACAGATAAAAATTTCCCCATTAATTTCCACATTAAGACCTATTAAAAGCAATGACAGTCAGCATGGCATGCTATTGATTTCAGGATAGACAAATATATCAATGAAGCACAATAGCAAATCCAGAAACGTTCACACACACACAGATGCTAACATGGATTAATAACAAATATAATATCATAAAGCAGTGAGAAAAGGATGGAAAATATAGCCAATGCTAATTAGGCATTCCTACAGAGGAATGTGAAACTTGGCTCATGTCTTGCACAAAAGTCAATCCTAGATAGAGCTACATGTGGCAGGTAGAAAAGCAATTCTAACTAAGCATAGAAGAGTATTTTCATGGTCTTACGGTTGGCAAAAATGTTGAATGGACCAAAAGTACTTAATGTAGTAAAAACTAATAAAAAGGAAAAAAATTATAATCATGAACTACTGTTTATGATAACAGAATTAAAATTTTAATAAAGAAGGCCACAGAGAAAGGGATTGTATCTAAGAACTAACCAGAAATATCTAAACCAAATCAAAAGTAAAAGTCTAATGGAAAAATGAACAAAAATTTGAGAAGTCTCTTCGCAGAAGCTTATATGCAGTTAATCAATGCAATGTCTAGAAATAAACACATTAGCATCAATAAATGCAAGTTATAATTAGAACATGATCCCAGCTCACCCCCCACCACGATGGATAAAATGTAAATTAAATTAAAAAAAATCAAAGCTTGGGAAAAACAACTGGGCATCTTAACAATATTGACTTCCAATCTAAGAACATGGATACCTTTGAAAGAGATGACAAACAGCTCTCATATAATCAGTAGTAGTGAAAATTAGTAGAACTCTTTTGCAAAACTGTTTGTTAGTATCTAACATTAACCTGCTTACACTCTATGGTCCAGAGGTTTCATTGTTAAGTTTACATTCTGCGAGAAACCTACACATCTTTGATACACATGTATTTGAATGTTCATAGCATCACTATTTAACTCACCAAGGAAACCTACCCAAATCTCCATCAATATGATAATAAAATATGGAACCAATAAATGCCACACAGCAGTGAGAATTAATGAACTAAACTATAAATAGGAAAATAGGTAATCTCACAAGAAATTGGTGAAATAGGACAGACGCAAAATGATACAAACTATGAATCCATTTTTATAGAGAGTCAAAATAGGCTAATCTCTTTGTTTAATATTAAATGTCAGGAAAGCATTTACTGCTCAAAGTGGGTAATGAGTAGAAGTCAGTAAAAGGCCTCCTGGAATGTTGGTAATGTTCCCATTATTGAATGTTCACTTTTAAAAGAGCCATCACATATTTTTCTGTATGTATTTTGAACTAAAATAAATTTTACAAAATATATAAAAGTTATATGTCTCCTATGAAAATTATAGGGAGTTATTATGAAAACTCAATGTCATAACATTTTGAAAATGTTTTACTCGCATAACCTGAGTGTTGTTAAATAGTATATACTTCTAGTATCTATACTAGAGATTGGCTATTTAAATATGAAATATTAGTTAAGTTTAATTACTTGATATACTGCCAGAGTCTGCCCTCATTAACTAAATTCCAATGAGATATTTGCAATTAAAATACAATTTCATTAAAATCCTTACTTAAAAAGCATTTGGCCAAAATCCCTACATAATTCATGTTAGCAAGAGGCATGGAGCCAGATCATTTATTTAATTTCTTCATTTAAGGAGAAGGAGTAAATGTTTAACCTCCTTTGTTTTACGCACAGAGTTAGCCACTGGAAACATATCAATGAATAAGGTATGTTATTGTTGGCTTTATAAACGTAAAAACTAAGGAGAGACTGACGAAAATTAAGTGAAGGTAAAAAGCTTTTTAAAAATTATATGTATATATAATGTGTGTGTATGCAGTATGTGCATAAGAAGTAAAGGCAAAATTTCTTTGAATCTTGCTATTCTCACTGAGTGTTCTCATTTGCCAGTGTATTGGTAACAAAGCATTCAGCCCAGCATGGCAGCTCACACCTGTAATCCCAGTACTCTGGGAGTCTGAGGGGGTGGATCGCTTGAATTCAGGAGTTTGAGATCAGCCTGAGCAAGAACAGCTGGCTTTCCTCAGAGCATTTGGCTGCAATGACGTATTTCAAGAGGTAAAACAACAACCTATACCTTGCTTACATTGAGGACTTCAGTTGGTAGAATGCTATAGAAAAAAAAGGGAGGAGCAGGGTATAAAGTAAAGGAATGAATGGATAGAGAAATATTTTTTATAAAGGACAAACCCTGAAGACGCTTCAAAGAAAGAAATGATAAGCATATTTATAAGACAAGGAGAAAAAAGAAAACAAGCACCCATGTTTTTATCCTGGAATGGTAAGCAAAAAGTGTTATCAGGCACCAAAATGAGAGTTTTTAAAAGAAACTTATTTTGGAGAGAAAGGGAGGAAATGTGAGTTTAATTCTGGATCTATGTAACGCAACCTGACATTTTCAGTAATGCTGGGTCTGTTTTACTCAATCTGGCATTTGCTGTCAAGCTGAGGCAGTATGTCCCACAAGGACGTGGAAACGTGGAATTAGAGAAATGACCACTGCCACCATTAGAATGGATTAATTCACTAACTCAATAATTACAGAGAGGAAAGGGCTGATTCAGTCCTTAGGGAAGCTGCATATAAGAAAGAAAAAAAAGCTGACCAGTGATAATTATAAATAACAGCATAAAAACATGAATTTTATTTACATAGTTTTCCATTCAAAACAGAATATTAAGGTAATAGGAAAAACACCTATAAAAATGAGAATTCAAATGTTAGTGTATTTTAAGAAAAAACAGATTCTAAAAATATAGTACTAAGGGTTTCGACTTTGTTCTGTCTTTTTTTCTTTCCTTTGCCCGCCACACTTTACGATATCAGCTCTTGTGAATGTTATTATTTTCAGGAATGCTGCCTGAGATTTTCACTTTTTATCCAACTAGGATGAGTCTGCACTTGGTCAGTGGTATGAACTCTATTTGAAAGTCAAGAAGTTGGTCCCTACAGGAAGAGGCTGTGTAGAGGACCGGATGGGTTTGCTCTTACAAATGCTCATTTTCATCTCTTTTTCTCACTAGTTCCCACAAAGATATTTCAAAGAGCCAAACCAGATTGAATGGCATGAAAATATCTCCCCAGACACCACCAACTCCAAGAGCACACAGTAGACTTAGGAGTAGAGGGATTGCATTTCCTCTCCCCGTCTTGTGAAGAATATGCTATAAAACATTCTTCAGAGTGGGAACACCTCCTTGTACCTCTTGGCGAAGATCCAGGATTCATTTATCTATTTGTCCGTAATTATCAAGACTCAAAAGTTATAGATACCAAAGAAGTATTGACTAATTATTCTATTCTGGTCACCTAGCCCCAAATGTCTTTAAGTATCAAGACTTTTTTTTTTTTTTTTAGAGACAGAGTCTCACTTTTTCGCCCTCAGTAGAGTGCCGTGGAGTCACACAGCTCACAGCAACCTCCAACTCCTGGGCTTAGGCAATTCTGTTCCCTCAGCCTCCTGAGTAGCTGGGACTACAGGCACCTGCCACAACACCCAGCTGTTTTTTTTGTTGTTGTTGTTGCAGTTTGGCCGGGGGCGAGTTCAAACCCACCACCCTCGGTATATGGGGCCAGCGCCCTACTCACTGAACCACAGGCGTCACCCGAGTATCAAGACATTTGATGCAGATAAATGTAACTTTGATGGTAATTCCATGTATCATGTTCAAGTTTCCCCCACTGGATTTAATACTAAAATTGGAATTAATTTACTCTTGGAACATATTTGATTGAGAAGCATTAAATATTCCTGGATAGCCAGTTATTTTATTTGTTTAATATATATTTGTAGAATATGAATTTTAGTACACTAGTACTGGTATAAAAGATATATTTATTTCTTAATTATTTAAAAACCAACATAATGTCAGACTCCAAGCTACATTATGCTTGTTTATTAGCAGAAAAGCTTATTATAATGCTGTTATTTTTTTCTGCTTTCAAGGTCGGACAAAGTTCTGGAGTTTTATACAATGCCAAAATCATAAAGAGGTCTTTTTGAGCAAACTTAATAACTTGTCCATAGGCCTTGACTTCAAAATATTTCATACGCTGGGAACCGGTGCCGCTCCTATGGCACACATAGAGCCCAGGATTCTCGATAAGGCTGTCTGTCTCTTGGTAGGCACATAACTTTGGTACAGGCCATTTTAGTCTTGAAAAGAATCCTAATTTACACCACCAGCTCCCACCCCCAAACCACAGCATCTCATAATATTCTCTCTATATTTGAGGATTATTACTGTGTCAGGGTCCAGGCAAGAAACAATATACCCAACATATTTCAGAGCAAAGTTAATACTCAATTAACCAGAGCACTAACTGGTTACCAAACAAAACAAGTAATAGCAAGAAGTTACTCCCTCTAGTGTTGAAGGATGGTATTGCCGGAGCTGATGTGCTAAATTTCAGTCCTCCATTTCAAAGAGGTGTCTAAGGAGCTGTAAACCTCCTTCTTCCTCAGACATGTTGCACTTTACATCTCCAGAAGCTCCATCTGGAATATTTTTTGATATTTTGCACTTCTTTCCTATTATTTCACACAAACTTATTGAATACATGGAGCTTAATTACAATAGCCATTTTGACATTTTGTTCTGTACTCATTTCCAACTGGATATACTTTCGGCAATTATTTCCAGGTGAATTTATAATGTTCACCTAGTTTGAAAGATACGTACATTTTAAAAATTTATTGAAATTATAAATTTTTATAAATGGTCCATGGAATTAAAAAAGAATATTTTCTAATGGTTTGGAAATACTTAAATAATCTAACGTTTCCTTTTAATTTTGACCTTAGTGAATTGCTGAGGTCAAACTTGTAACTTTTCTTGTTTATCTCTCACTTTTGTTTTATGAAGACAACAAATCTCAATACTTACAGTTAGGTGTATAAAAATCTGTAAAATGTTTCTCTTTTTTGGCAGATTTTAGTTTTTAACAATTGAAATAGACATAATTGTCTCATAACTTTTTCCTTTGATTAGATTGTGTTTAGTATTATTTGTTTAGTGTCATTTAATATTATTTTCTTTAAAAATAAGACTCCTAGAAAGAGTTAAATAAATTCCCTGTGTTAAATTCCTCTGTTTTCATACTCTCCTAAAACTCACCTAAGTAGGTATTTTTTCTCTCTATTCCACTGTAACAATTCATTAAAAAGTTACTGTTTTCTATGTTACTAACTCAAAATTTTAATTCTCCTCATTATTCTTGACCTCTTAGCTGCATTAGACACACTAATTACTGCCTCCTTCTTGGCAGTTGCTTCGAGGACATCACATTTTCTTGGTTTTCCTGCACCATAGTTGTGGTTCCTTTGCAGGCTGTTTACACTACATGATCAGTTCTTAATCACCTTTGTTTAAATGCAGCCCTTAGTGATCCTTCCCAGTCACGTATCTTTACATGCTCTCTGTATTACAATCTCTTTTTTATAATTCTTCTACCTACATGAAACAGTTTTGGAAACATGTAAACCAATATCCAAGTGATAATACCATCAAAAAAATGAATATGGGCCAAATGATAAAAGATGAGAGGAACCAAAGAGCCTTGGGTACCACTGCAAGCTTTTGAAGCTACCACTAGTTACGTGACCTTAAACAAGTTATATAAACCGTTAATAGTGCCATTTGCTCATCAAAGAATGAA
Source organism: Perodicticus potto (assembly GCA_963574655.1). Lineage (NCBI taxonomy): Eukaryota > Metazoa > Chordata > Mammalia > Primates > Lorisidae > Perodicticus > Perodicticus potto. Next base: position 28,939 of record CAUYRH010026044.1, read on the forward strand.
GATAAGATGAATGCCTTAATCTTATCATTTTTAGAGCATTCCCCCTTTTTTGTGTGCGATACTCTCTAGCCCCTGATTTCTTCTCCAGACTTACATTTTGCACCACATAGTGCCCCATCAAAGTATACCATCTAAACCTCATGAATTATCTCCAATTCTTCAAAGTGTCAAGACTTTTCTCATCCCTAGTCTTTCACATAGAATCTTACTTCTGCTAGGAACACCCGTTCCCATTGATCTGTGCATTGCAGAGCACTTTTATATGTGTTGTCATTTCCCACCTACGCCTTTGTAAAAGTCTCCACTGTGCTGTAAGCATTGTGGCCCAAGCACCCTATCTGTTTTGTTCTGGTATATCTTGTTTAAGCATCTAATAGATAATCAATAATTCATTTAAATCAATAAGTGAATGAAGAGAGAAAGTTTTTGTTTCGGTAACTAGATATGCCATTTATTCAATATAATGATTTTAATTCCTCTGGGTGTATACCTAGAAATGATATTGCTGAACTATATGGTAATTCCACATTTAGGTTTTTTTGAGGAACCATCATACAGTTTTCCAAAATGGCTGTACTATTTACATTCCCACCAACAGTGTACAAGGGTTTTCTTTTCTCCACATCCTTGCCAATATTTATTATTATAGATTTCATCTTTTTGATAATAGCCATACTAACAGGTATGAGGCAATATCTGATTATGTTTTTAATTTTCATTATCCTGATAATTACTGGTTTTAAGTATTATTTAATATATCTGTTGGCCTTTTGTTTGTCTTCATTTTAAAAGACAAACTTACGTCCTTCTCCTATTTTTTGACAGAATTATTTTTTTCTGGTTATTGAATAGTTTAGATTACTTATATATTACCTATGAACCCCTTATCTAATGCATTATTTGCAAACATTTTCTCCCAATCTGTGAGTCATCTCTTCATTCCGTTGTTTCCTTTGCAATGCAGAAGCTTTTCAACGTGATCAATCGTATTTGTCTATTTTCTTTTTGTTGCCTGTGTTTTGGGGTAATATGCAAGAAATCCATGCCCAGACTGTTATATAAACTTTTCCCTATGTTATCTTCTACTGGGTTTATAGTGTCAAGTCTTACATTTAAGTCTTTAATCCATTTTCAGTTGATTCTTGTAGGAAGGGTTAGTTAAGGGTCCAATTTTATTCCTCTGCATTTGGATAACCAATTTCCCCAACCTCTTTATTGGAGAGACTGTCTTTTCAGTGTAACATTGTTCACAATGCCCAAGATATGGAAACACTCCAAGTACCTATCAAGAGATGAATGAATTTTTCAGAATGTGATAATATACAAAGGAATATTATTCAGCCTTTAAAAAGAGTAAAAAACTTGTTATTTTCAAAAACATGAGTGAGTCTAGAGGTTATTATGCTAAGTGAAATGTGCTGTGCACAGGAAGACAAATATTGCATGATCTCACATATCTACAGAATCTAATTATACAAATGCATAGAAGTAGAGAATGGAATGGTGGTTGAGGGTCAGGAGGCAGGAAAAGGAGTAAGGTTGGTCAATGGATACAAAGTCTCAAATAGGAGAAATAATTTTGGGTGATGTATATAAATCAAGGTGACTCTAGGTAATGTATTGTATATTTCAAAATTGTCAAAAGAGTGGATTTTTAATGTTCTCATCACAAAGAAGTGGTAAGTATGTGAAGTGATGAATATGTTAATTAGCCTAATTTACTTATTCCATAATGTAAACATATATCAAAACATCACATTGTAGTCTATAAATATATACATATATATAGTGAATTGAAAACTAAGTTTAGGCTAGGCGCCTGTGGCTCAATGGACTAAGGCGCCAGCCATGTACACCTGAGCTGGCGGGTTCAAATCCAACCCTGGCCCACCAAACAACAATGACGGCTGCAACCAAAAAATGGCCGGGCATTGTGGCGGGCGCCTGTAGTCCCAGCTACTTGGGAGGCGGAGGCAGGATACTCGCTTGAGCCCAGGAATTGGAGGCTGCTGTGAGCTGTGATGCCACAGCACTCTACCCAGGCTGACAGCTTGAGGCTCTGTCTCAAAAAAAAAAACAAAAAAACAAAACAAAAAAAAAACCCAGAGCTTTGTTACCCGGCCAAGGAATCCAGGCCTCTACTACTCAGACATATGAATTAGCTAACAAGGTGTGCCCATGAAAATGTGTACATATTTAAAGGAACCCTTCTCTAACTTGCTGGATTTCTTTTTTTAGATTTTTTTTTTCTTGATTGCAAACTCCTAAGTTGGATGATGTACAATTGTTGTACCTGAGGCATCTGCATAATTTTTTAAAAGCAACTGATTTGAAGAAAAATACGAGAAAGACTAGTATTTCTTCTGCTTTACAGCTTTTAATTAAGTTGGAGAGAAAATATTTTTCACTTAAAGAATTTAGATACAATTTCATTAAAAATACCTTTAGCTGATTACATCCATTAGTCTAATACTGAATCAAAGAAACTTAATAAAAACAGTGTAGAAACGGAAGGTGAAAAATAACAAAGCACTATTAGCCACGTACAACTGCAAGCAAAACCAAGTTCAAAATGTATTTTCCAAACGTCAATACAGATTTTTGTGAAGATATTTAATTACTGAATTCTATATTTTATGGTGTGCAAATTATATCTCGATAAAATTGTTAAAAAGTAAAATGCTGTACCGTGTACATGCAGGCACACATGCGTGTCTACATGGGGCTCCTCCTTATTCCCACATTTTAAGCAACCCAAGGATCAGAGGGGGCTTTCTGGATTGGGACCACTGAACTACATGGAAAGACACAGTGCCCCGCTTCTCTCAGCCTTTATAAAGCGTGCATCATATTAGGGGAGGTCCCCCCCGATGCCCTCCCTCCTCCCGCCTCCCCTTCTCCCTCCTCTTCCCTTCTACTTTCTGGACTCTAGTTACATTTTACCATTTGTGTGAATGTGTAGGTGATTATATGTTGATTTCATAGTAGTATTGAGTGCACTGGATACTTATGTTTCCCATTCCTGAGATACTTTACTAAGAAGAATATGTTCCAGCTCCATCCAGGTAAACATAAAAGACGTGAAGTCTCCATCCTTTTTTTATGGCTGCATAGTAGGCATGATGCAATGGTACATTTCAAAACTATTAAGAAAAGAGTATAATCTTGATGGATGTGTTAATCAGTTCAATGTAAGCATTTCACATTGTATATCAAATTAGTACACTGAACCCCATAAATGCATCAATGATGTATACAGTTATGATTTAAAAAAAAGGTGTATCAAACACCCCAAAATCAACAGCTGCCATGCTATTGGGCACTAAATATTAATAATAGGCTGCCACCTGCCACATCGATGGTGACTGCTGACACTGTTCCTCTCAACATCATTAGAAAATATACTACAACCTTATCAAGGGGCAGAATTAAATACTATTCCCTTTAACTGAAACATGGAGGAAAACTGGGCACAGTCTCTTATGCCTGTAATCCCACCACTGTGAAAGGTGGAGAAGGAAGGAATGTTTGAGGCTAGGAGTTCAAGACCCCCTGGGCAACACAGCAGGAATCTGTCTCTACAAATGATTTTTAAAAAATTAGCCAGGCCTGGTGGTGCGCAGCTGTTCAAGGTTACAAAGAGCTACGATCATGCCACTGTGCTCCAGCCTGGGGAACAGAACAAGACCTAATAATAATAATAATAATAATAATAATAAATCAAACAAACAAATCGAAACACAGAGGAAAAGCCCAGGGCTTGCTCTAAAACAGCAGTTCTCAACCTGTGGGTCACAAACTGTATTAAAGGGCCGCAGCATTAGGAAGATTGAGAACCACTGCTCTAAAAGGAGGAACCATGGTCCCTTTGACTTGTTCCCAAACTCCCTGGAACTTTATTTTCATTTCTGGGCAACTTCACAGCAAGTCAAACTCACGGTTTACCCCCAAATGTTGTGTGAAAAGTTAAATACGGATGATACACAAGAATCCTTTTGGCGAATTATAGGCAATCTTGTAAGTGTCATGAGAATTAAAGCTAAGGTTTGCTCCTTCACTCTTGAGATCAATACCAGCTACTCTGATTTATTTAAAACACATATTGGATTCATTCTAGTTGGAGTTTAATCACGTGGTAAGCCCCTGTTCTTTCTCTGTTACCACCCAATGCCAACTTCTCCACAATGCCTTAGGTGAAATCTTCTGCCCCAAGCTGAGCACGTCCCTTCCTTTGGGCTGCCAAACTTCCTTCCTAGCTAGGTCTGAAAGACTCATCCCTCTCAAGGACAGTGCGGATAAGGCTAGAAGCCACCCGAGCAAGCCACCTTATTCATATCCCTGTGCCCACAGCACCCAATGCAGTGGTTGATCAGTACTTTGAAATGTTTTGTTAATGGTGGTGAAACGCCTGGCCATAAATCAAACAGTGCTTCTCCCAGATTAATGGCCACCAGGAGAAGAACAATCATTCAATTCTGCCAAGGCCAGTCACTTAACCCGAGGCAAGTAACATTCAGATCAAACATTTCAGCTTTCATCATCCTACGAGATGGCAAATGAACCCTCTATATCAGTGCCTCTATTTAACAGAACTTCCATGAGGTTTAAAATACACACAGGAGGGCGGCACCTGTGGTTCAAGGAGTGGGGTGCTGGCTCCATATGCTGGAGGTGGTGGGTTCAAACCCAGCCCCAGCCAAAAACTGCAAAAAAAAAAAAAAAAAAAAAAAAAAAAAAAAAAACCACGAAAATTAAAAGAAATCATAAAATCCAGTAAAA
>CAUYRH010026045.1:0-32645 GCA_963574655.1 Perodicticus potto
TTGAGACAGAGCCTCAAGCTATCACCCTGGATAGAGTGCTGTGGCATCACAGCTCACAGCAACCTCCAATTCCTGGGCTCAAGCGAGTCTCTTGCCTCCGCCTCCCAAGTAGCTGGGACCACAGGCACCCACCACAACGCCTGGCCATTTTTTTTTTTGGTTGCAGCCGTCATTGTTGTTTGGCGGGCCCAGGCTGGATTCGAACTTGCCAGCTCAGGTGTACGTGGCTGGCGCCTTAGCCCGTTGAGCCACAGGCGCTGAGCCACATTTTTTTAAATACAAAGATAAGACTAAAAATGTGCAGCTCCCAAAAAGGTGTGCAGTGTGGTCCCATGCTCTCCAGAGAACGAATGCTGCCACAATCAGGCTACCCATCTTTATCTGTGAACATGCACAAGCAGGCTGCTGGTTGCATAGCACTATGAAATGTTTTTAAATGCTTGGCAGATAATCTCCTGTGCTCAAAGTAGAGGTATAATTTATTATTAATGTGTTCTTGTTCCCAACCCAGAACATGATAGCTCTGGGTTTTCCACCCAACTTGCATATTAAAATCACCCAGAGACCTTTAAATAAATACCGATGGCCAAGTCATACCCTTGACCAATTAAATCAGAATGGACTATTACTTTTATTACAGAAGTAATGGAGCATAAGGTAGAGTCAGATCTTAGCTGGAATATAAACTCTCATTGTACTTCTGAGCACAGTTATTTTCATCTAGACTGGGATTCCAAATGTAAAACAAAGCCATAAATTTCTGTTTTGTGGCAACCAACAGAAGTTCTATTTTTACATCTCCAGATGTGTTAAGTGATTTCATGCCTGTGTAGTTCAGGTCATTTAAGGGTCCTAAATTCAGATTATTCTGGCTAGTAATCTATACTTTAAACGCAGATAAAAGATAACATTTATGTACTTGGAATTTAAAATGGTCTGCTCCTGTATAGTCTTTCAATAACCTTAGGCATTGTGTTTGATACAGTAATAAGACTGATATTGCACTACTTTTTGCAGATCCATTTCAATCTTTAAAAATAACACATGTACATTCTTGTACATTTTAGGTGTATCACTGTCACTGCTCCTGTCCCTGGGATCTTCCAAAGTCCACTTAACTGAGGTATTTAGAAGCTGTCTGGAGGTTCATCTGATAGGCCAGGACCTGGCATTTTTATATCAGATTAAAATCCTGTGTTATACCAAAGACCCCACTGCTGTGGTGTTAGGGACTGTTTGCATCCCCATTCTCCTGCCATGCATCTGTTGAAGCCGTAACCTCCAAGGTGATAGGATTTGGAGATGGGGCCTTTGGGAGGTAATGAAGGTTAGATTAGGTCATGATGAACTAGTGGCCTTTCAAGAAGAGGAAGAGAGAGCGCGCTCTCTCTCTCTCTCTCTTCCCCTCCTTAGTGGGCATGCACCAGCAAGAGGAGAGGCTGTGTGAGAACACAGCAAGAAGAAGGCCATCTCTTTAGGAAATGAACCCTGCTGCCAACTTGATCTTGGACATTATAGCCTCTAGACAGTAAGATAATATCAGGACCTGGTATTGTTTTATGTTTATTTTTTTGAGACAGAGTGTCACTATGCCACAAGAGTGCTGTGGCATCATAACTCAAAGCAACCTCAAACTCCTGGGCTTAAGCGATTCTCTTGCCTCTGCCTCCCAAGTAGCTGGGACTACAGGCACCCACCACAATGCCCGGCTATTTTTTAATTGCAATTGTCATTGTTGTTTGGCAGGTCCGGGCCGGATTCGAACCTGCCAGCTCTGGTGTAAGTGGCTGGTGCGCTAGCTGCTGAGCCCCAGGTGCCCAGCCAGGACCTGGCATTGTTATATAAGATTAACACATTTGTGAATAGTGTAGGACAGACTATAAAACATGTAATGAATAGTGTATGGTGGCAGAGATCATCAATTTCAAGTGCTGCATTTTTAGCAATAATATATACCAGTGCTTCTCAACCTTTTAACCCCCTGCTCTATTTTCATAAGCATACAAATCTCATGCTCAAAACTCAAATGCAATTTGACAATGATGCGACAATTATGAAAGTAAAAGCAAAATACTATGGAATGCTTGCCTGGTGGTTCTTGTATGTGCTACCAGGGTCCTACTGTTTTGAGAATTGCTTTGCATCATTCAACTACGCCTGGAGACAGATGAAAGCATCTATTCCTCTCATCTTTGCTAGGATGTAAACAATTAACAAAGCAAACCTGAAAATGTATATGTGGATTTTTGCCTCATTTTTCATGGATTTAATAAAATAAAACTTTCCTTTTTAAGAACCTCATGTCCTTGATTTTCAAAAGGCTTATAATGATTTCAATCAAATTAAGGTAGATACAAACAGTTTTAAAAATCAGAAATTAAAATGAAAATAGAATATTGGTTAGGTTGCATGTTACCTTGATTCCAAAAAATCCAGTTAACTGATTTCACATTTCACTTTTCAATGGTTTTGGCTTTGTGTAGATTAGCACAATCCTTAGCTGTACTTTCCCTAATGAGGTATTTAAAACTATGTACTGCAGTTTCATTGAGCTTAGAAAAATTAAGCAAACTCACAACCAGAACTGAACCTGAAACTGAAGACCTTAACAAATGCACTCTTGGTTTAATTAAAGCACCCAAAAATATCAAAACCTTGTGTTTATTTGTTAAATTATTGTTTATCTGTATTATAAACAATGATGCTTAAGGGAGTATGGCAATTAGTAAAGTCATATGTACTTTTCTGCCAATGTAAAGATCTGAAATACATGAATACTCCTGTTCTTTTGGAGATTCACTGCCCTTTAGGCAACTGGTGCTGGCTGACATTGTTAGTACGCAACGGGATAAAAACTGCTATCATAAGGCTACACCCCAGGATCCTAGTCTCCTCAACCTTCCAGTTTCATTTGAGATATTCTTAAATAAGTAAATCCACAACAGTGTTAACATGCTAAAAATACTGATAATAAGGATTTGATTCAAAATCATGGCTTTGAAATAACTGTTAAAAGATCTTTGATCATCAGTGACTTAGTAACACTATGCTTTAAGGCAGAAAATAAAGTCATTTCAGAACATTTCTTACTAAGGGCTGTAGCAGTTTATATTGAGCCTTTTGTTACTCAAAAAGTATAAATAATCAGAATATTTTTATTTCTTTTGGATTAATCAAAGATAGACTTAACATTTAAATAACTTGGTAGTGTCTTAAAATAATGTGTTGACAGGCAGTTTTAATTATGTATATCAAATTTCTTTCCTCTGATCTTTCAGAGCACATGATTATTGCTCTTTTATGACAAATATAACATTCTCCCTCATAGCACTGTTATTTATATGTATATATAAATATATATATATATATATTTTTTTTTTTTTTGAGACAGAGCCTCAAGCTGGCACCCTGGATAGAGTGCTGTGGCATCACAGCTCACAGCAACCTCCAATTCCTGGGCTCAAACGACTCTCCCGCCTCCACCTCCCAAGTAGCTGGGAACGCCTGGCCATTTTTTGGTTGCAGTCGTCATTATTGTTTGGCGGGCCCGGGCTGGATTCGAACCCGCCAGCTCAGGTGTACGTGGCTGGTGCCTTAGCCCGCTGAGCCACAGGCGCCGAGCCTGTATATATATTTTAATTGTTGGGGATTCATTGAGGGTACAAGAAACCAGGTTACACTGATTGTATTTATTAGGTAAAGTCCCTCTTACAATTGTGTCTTGCCCCCAAAAGGTGTGGCACACACCAAGTGTTATTCATATTTTTATCCTTATATCTTCACCTTTATAGTATATTCATTTAGGAGAAGGACTAAGTCTTATTCATAATGGCATTCAGTCTCCTAAAACAGTATTTTGCACATAGTAGGAACCCAACAGATGTTTGATTTTAGTCACATGTTCAACCATTATCAATTTCATTTTTAAGACATTAAATTTGGCTATATATCATTATCTTTAGAGATGTCTTCTTTTTTTTTTTTTTTGCAGTTTTTGGCGGGGGCTGGGTTTGAACGCACCACCTCCAGTATACGGGGCTGGTGCCCTACTCCTTTGAGCCACAGGCGCCACCCCCAGAGATGTCTTTTAAAATAAAAATTATTGACTCAGAGGACAAACGAAATTTGATTTTTCTCAAATAGTTATGATTACAGAAACATTTGATACATGAATCAAGTGCAAAAACCAGCTTGCTATGCTTATTGTTACATGAAAATGATGCTTCTAGCTTTATTCAAAAAAGCATTGCAAGAAGCTAAGGTGTAAAACAACTTGATTTCTCATTCTGAATTATATCTCTCACAAAAGAGGCATTTAACAATTGCTCTTTGTACTAAAATATACTTAATGTTAAAATAAACTTTCTTGTAGTATGTGGCAAATATCAAGTCAAAAGAAATCTAACATTAATGATGTATTTGAATAGCAATCTAATACACACTGTAAAATCCCTTAATTAATAAGGAGTGGCTTTTCTGATGCGATTGTGTTATAAAACTCATAAATAGGATGGCATCTACCATAATTTTAAATAAATGATATTTCACACTTCTATATTAATATTTGAAATGGTTAAAGTCTATCATCATGTTGATTATATTTCCAAAGTAAATTTTGTTACGCCTCACCTTCTAAATATGAAGGTAAAGCACATCCACTAATATTAACTGACATTACATTGCAATAAATTAATTGTACCTTACAATTAAGTTCTATTAATATTAGAGGGTGTGCTTTACCATAATTCCAAAGATTACTTAATAATATATTGAACACTGATGTACTTAAGGCTGAATCCTAACTTTGTATCTGTATGTACAGGTACAAAGCATCTTTTTGAAAGCCAGATCAATGTCAGGTTTCAAAACTAATCTAGGAGAAAGGGACAATGCAAAGGTTAAATACTGCAATATAGGTAATAAACCACAACCATATACAACATATTAAGTGAACACTGTTACCATTTTACCTACATATAAATAAATCATGCAAAATGGGTTCTCTTGGTTATTTTTTTTTTTTTTTTGAGACAGAGTCTCACTTTGTCGCCCTTGGTAGAGTGCTGTGGCATCACAGCTCACAGCAACCTCTAACTCTTGGGCTTAAGAGATTCTCTTGCCTCAGCCTTCCAAGTAGCTGGGGCTACAGGCGCCCACCACAGCGCTTGGTAGAGTGCTGTTGCGTCACAGCTCACAGCAACCTCTAACTCTTGGGCTTAAGAGATTCTCTTGCCTCAGCCTTCCTACAGGCGCCCTCACCACAGCGCCCGGCTATTTTTTAGAGACGAGGTCTCGCTCTGGCTCTGGCTCTGGCTCAGGCTGGTCTCCAACTCACAAGCTCAGGCAATTCACTCCCCTCGGCTTCCCAGAGTGCTAGGATTACAGGGTGAGCCACAGGGCCGCCTCTCTTGGCTAATTCTGTTCATTACAGAATTTGAATGTAGTGTTTAATCAGTTCTTTCCAGTGTATGCCAACCTATTATGAAAATTACGTTTTTAAAAATGTAGTTTTCTCTAGCATTCTTGATAGCTGTCTTTCCCATAATTAACCTTTATTTAAAATGGACTGAAATACGTGTAGTATTCCGTGGGGGCTCTTGTTCTTATTCGTTCTACCAAACATTTTCAATAGTTTTCCCTAGGATCACTTAGGGGCAGATAATTCCATTAGCCCGTTTAATTCGCACAATCCTTCAAATATTCCATAAATGTTTCAAATTATCCCATACAATATAAGGGTAATTACGTAATTAACACTCAAAATTTCTCAAAGGATCATAAATGTAACTCAAATATTTAAAATTATCAGGACGTGCAACCGAGTTCCCATTTTTCACCCTGAAAGAAGTACAAATCCTTAGAGACTGCATCCTGTACCTACACCTCCCAGGTTTAAACGCCTCTCGCAGTATCCGCGAACCTCTACGCGGCAGCCTCTTGCAGTGGGGACCTTGCCACTGGTTCCCTCGCGCGGGGCAGGGTCCCTCTCCTGGTCAGTTCCCCGCCTCACTCGGTGGGAGGAGTGAAGGCTCAGTGGCTTCTCCTCAGGTGGCCACATACAAGGCCGGCCAAAGTGTCCTGCTCGCCGTAGGGCGCCCTGCCCGCTTACCTTGACCGGGTGCAGGTAGCCGTCGCCGCGGAGGGCACCCAGACCAGGGTCCGCCGGCGCCTCGGCATCGTCCTGCAAGCTGCGAGTGAGGTGCGCGATGTAGGTGGTAGCCAGCAGCAGCACGTCCAGCTTGGACAGCTTGGTGTCTGGTGGCACTGACGGCAGCGTGCGCTGCAGCTCCAGGAAGGCGTGCCGCAGGGTCTGCACGCGGCTGCGCTCCCGCGCCGCGTTCGCCGCCGCCGGCCGCCCGCCTCCGGAACGTGCGCTGCCACCCGGACCTGCCAATCCCGGCCCCGTCCGCCCGGGGCTCGAGTCGCGGGTGGCGGTGGCTGGGAGGGCAGGTTCGGCGCTGGTGCTCGGGCGGCTGCCCACGGGGCGGCCGCTGTCCATGGCGACTTCCCACGCCACGCGCGCTGCAAAGGACGAAGGCGCGGTCGGGCAACGGGACTCCGCGCGCCCGCCGGACGGGGGTCGGGCGCGTTCTCAGAGCTCCTTTTGCCCGGGATGCGTTTTGCCTGCTGGAGTCTGGAGAGAACTGGGGGGCCTTAGAGTTCCTCGCTCCTTAGATGGAAGCGGAGAGTGCGGTGCCGGCTTTACTTACCAAGGACACTTAAGCGAATGGGCTCCTCTAGCCGGGAGGAACGGTCACCGAAGCACAGCTCCCGCTGGGCATCTGCGCATCGGCAAGGTTACGGAGCCCACCCCGCAGGAAAGCTGGTGCCCGTCATTTTCGCCGACCGCTGTGGCACGCCCGCCGCCCCCAGGCCACTCGCGCGCGGGGGGATTTCTGCTTGGGGACTGGGAGACCGCTATCCTTACCTCGGACCAAGGCACTCGCTACCGCCCCGAGCCCGGGAAGCGCGCCGCGCGAGTCGGACCGCGGCGCTTACCTTTCCTAGAACGTCGGTGTGGGGCTCGGCTCTGCTGGGCTAGAGGCGTCGAGCCCCGGGGTCTGCGTGGCTGGGCCGCGCTGGTCACTCGATCCTCGTCCAGCCGAAGCTGAGACTGACGGTCAGCTCCTAGAACCCACTGGCCGCGCCTTTTATGTGGGCACCCCCGAAGCCAGGCGACCGCAGTTCTGGGGGAGGCTACGCTACGGGCAGAGGCCGAGCAGAGCCGCCCCCTCGGCGGCGGGAGAATCATTAATCAAACCTCTCGGGGGCGGGGCGATGCCAGAGAGGCGGGGCGATGCCGGCCCCGCCCCCAGCCCGCGCCGGGCGGCTTCCCGGGAGCTACACCCGGAGGGCGCCGCGGAGTAGGCGGCTGTGGGGCCGGGGCCCGGTTTCGGACCTCCCTTGGCCGCCGTCCCACCTCCTCGGGCCGGCTGCAGCGGGAACGCTGCCGTTTGGTTGAGTGTGTCTTTTACTTTTCTGTGAGGAAATGTCGAGCGTGCCGCATCCAGGCGCGACCCTCTTATTCTCCCGCAAGGTAAACATTGCGTGCGGTCGCCGGAGCCCCTGACCCGTTGGTGGAGACGCCCGGGGGTAAACCGCGCTTCCGTCCGCGCCCCGAGAGCTCCCGAGACCTTAGCAAGTTCCCAGACCACAGTGGGCAGCCCCGCGGCCGGCCGCCTCCGTTATCCCCGCGCGCCACCGCTCTTCGGTGTCATTATTTGGAGGGACCCGAGGCCAGGCCCCCTTGGAAGGCGCCGCGCCCAGTCCCCGAGCCCTCCGCGCGTCCTGGACCCGTCGCCCTCGCGCGCGGAGGGCTGAGTGGACGCGCGATACTCTCTGGCGACCTAGGACACGCTCGAAGCAATGCCTCTGATTTAAAGAGGACATTTTCTTCTCTGGGTTGAAAACGGAATATCAAGCTTGAAATGTCCCCAAAGAAACTGTGCTTGTGCATGCAACATAGTTTGATACTTCCCAGGAGAACGCTCACTTGGGACCGCTGTACCGGTCAGGAGTGATGGGGGCATCATTCCAGTGTACAGACCCACACGGTAAGTATGTTGCGAATCAGAATGGCCCCTAGTCTTTCTTCTGAATTCTCGTCCAATAATTATAATTAGATTTACACTTCAGGAAGAAGCACACCAAAATTCCATTGATTCAAAGTGCATTTCTATTGCTGAATGAGAAAGCACGTCTTTTCCCAGTAAAGTGTGTGTGAGGAGGAATGGAGCAATTAGTAGAATCTTGAACTCACACATGGAAAGCAATGTTTCAGATTCTATTAAGCAAATCAAAGGACTGACTGTTTAATGTAATAAGGTATCATAAAACTACAAACCCTCAAAAGATGTCGTTACCTAGTTCTATAAAGTTAAAAAAAAAATCAAACGTTTGAAATCACTTGAGGCTGAATTTACTCGCTTTCTATAAATTTTCTTTTACTTTTGGAATATGGAGAAGGTGAGGTTCGTGGACATCATTTTTTGTCAACAAGCTTTCAGATTTTTTCAAAGAAAGATTCCTGTATTTATATGGAGAAAAAAAGATAGCATTAAATTTAGAAAATTAAAGTATCACAAAAAAGGTAGCACACATACAGAATCTAGGACACAATAACAATATTAAGGCTAATGACTGATCACCAAACTGTATGGATCTTCTCAGGCTTTAAAAAGCAGAAACAAATATTTCCCTCTGTTGGGAGAGGTATGGAAGTAAGAAGTGGAGGGAAGATGGACTAGAACTAAGGTGAGGCAAGAGAGGTGTCTGGGGCACCTTAAATTTTGCACCCTTGGCACCTCACATACCTCATCCTAACCCTGCTTGCTAGAGTCTCCTGTTACTGTGAGGTGGAGCGACTACAGAGGCTCTTCACTGCTAACAGTGGCAGGACAGCAGCCAGCCATGTTGCAGACGCAAAAGACAGAGCTCTGCACCCCTGTCCTATCTGCTGCCATTCCAAGCAGCCTCTGTCAAGCTTCTGATGCTTATGGAGTAGTCCCAATCCCCAAGAGAAACTGGCACTTGCTGTTAAACTCAAAATATAAAAATCTTAAAAATTCTAACGTTACATAAATAATTACTAACAGGCGCCACTTATTTAGCCCTTTATATGTGCTAAGTGCTTCAAAGGTATTTTCTAATTAAATTATTACAAAGCTGTTTGAGAATTTTACATTTTAAAGTTGAGAAAATAAAACTCAGAGGGATTAGATAACTTGCCCAAGCAAGGTCACATAGCTAGTAAGTGTTAGAGATAGGATTCAAGCCAGGCAAATTGACCCTAACACTTACGTTCTTTACCATACTATTCTAAGATTTGTAGAGTATTTTATAGTTTGCAAAACATTTTAAAATCTATTATCTCAATAAATGGCATACTTTAAATAATTTTACTTCCTATTAACAATCCAAATGCTATTTTCATAGTCTGTCTTTCTTAGGACTTAATTGTCTAGTCTTCCAAAAAGTATGTAGCTTTACAACGCTGTAGATTTTATTTCACTGGATGTAATATAGGTCTTAAAATTATATATTTTTTTCTAAATATGTCAAATGTATTAACTTGTTAAGATTATCTTCATAATGCAAAGTATACATATATCAGTGAAGAAAATGTTATATATATTAAAAATATAAAAATGTTTTATATGTATATGAAACAATAGAATAATTGCTGCTTTTGCCCTTCAATTATTTCTCTTATTGTTTAAATTAAATTATAATTTACATAATTAAGTTCACTGTTTAGTGTATAGTTCAGCAAATTTTGATAAACACATGCAGTCTTGTTAACCATCACCACAATAAAGATACAGAATATTTCCCTCAGTTACTCAAATTTCCCTACGACCCTTTGAAGTGGTTGTTTTCCCTACCTCTAGGGAAAATAGAGGTAGGGAAGGTAGGCGTTTCCCTGATCGGGCAACGAATGATCTGTTTTCTGTCTCTGTGGTTTTTTCTTTGCCAAAATGTCATATCATACAGCCTTTTAAGTCTGGCTTATTTTACTTAGCATAATGCTTTTGAGATTTTTCCATGTTGTTATTCCTTTTTATTGCTGAGTAATATTCCATTGTACAGATGTACCACAGTTCTTTATTTATTCCTCAGCTGAGACATCTTTGGATTGTTTCCAGTTTTTAATGATAATGAATAAAACATTATAAACATTCATGTATAGGGATTTTTTTGAGTATGGGCTTTCATTTCACTAGGGAAAATACCTAGGAGTGAGACTGCTAGATGTGGTAAATATATGTTTAATTTTATATGTCAAGCTTGGACAACATAGCAAGACTTCATCTCTACAAAAAAAAAAAAATTATCTGGGCATGGTGTCACATGCCTGTAGTCCCAGCTACTCAGGAGGCTGAAGCATTATAATAGCTTGAGCCTATGAGTTCTAGTTTGCAGTGAACTATGATTGGCCACTGCACTTTTGCTTGCATGACAGAGCAAGAAAGACCCTGTAATGAAATTACTGTCCAAAATGTGTATACTGGCTGGGCCCAGTGGCTCACGCTTGTAATAGTACTCTGGGAGGCTGAGGCAGATGGATTGCCTGAGCTGAAGAATTCCAGGCCAGCCTGAGCAAGAGTGAGACCTCCTCTCTACTAAAAACAGAAAAACTAGCTGGGTGTTGTGGGGGGTACATGTAGTCCCAGCTACTTGGAAGGCTGAAGCAAGAGGATCGCTTGTGCCCATGAGTTTGAGGTTGCTGTGAGCTATGGCCCCATGGCCCTTTACCAGAGTGACAGAGTGAGACCTCTGTCTCAAAAAAAAAAAGTCTATACTATTTTTGCATTCCCATCAGTAGTGCCAGCATTATTAGGTTGTTTTTGTTTTTTTTCTTTTTATCCATTCAAATAAGAAAGAAGATTAAGCCAATATTTTTAAGTTCGATGAGTTTATAATCTAGATATCTCGCTTACCAGCTAGTATAATTTCTCAAGTTCACCATGTCCACCTGGCCATATTATTCTAGAGACAAGGAGCTATAGTTGCCTTTAGTTGGGCATGTACTCTTGTTCATCTTAATCACCTCCTCACCTGAACTCACTGCCTCTCCCTGTTTCTGAGGGTGTTTTTGTGTGAGAACTCCTAGCAGAAGAGTTGAGAACTTGGCTGTTGGAGTCAATGAGCTGGGTTCAAGTACCAGCTCTGCTAATGGCAGCTGTGTGACCTTGGCATCTATAAAATGGATATTCTTTTTTTAGGTGTAGCCCAGGCTGGAGTGAGTGGCACCATCATAGCTCACTGCAGCCTTGAACTCCTGGACTCAAGCAGTCCTCCTGCCTCTGCCTCCAGAGTAGCAGGAACTATAGGCATGAACCAGCACACCCTGATAATTTTTTTTTTAATGTGGAGATGGTATTTTTGCCATGTTGTCCAGGCTGGTCTCAAACTCTTGCCCTTAAACAATACTCCTGCCTTGGCCTCATAGAGTGCTGGGATTATAGGCTTCAGCCACCATGCCTGACTGCAAAATGGATATTCTCGAAGGGCCTGTTGTATTTTAAAGTTTGTTTCAGTGATGAAGATTCAGCCTTCTGGCTCAGCACGCGTAGCTCAGTGACTAGGGTGCCAGCTACATACTCTGAGGCTGGCAGGTTCGAGCCCAGCCCTTGCTAAACAATGATGACAACTGCAACAAAAAAATAGCCAGGCGTTGAGGCAGGGAGTAAGAATCGCTTAGGCCCAAGAGTTTGAGGTTGCTGTGAGCTGTGATGTGAGAGCACTCTACTGAGGGCCACATAGTGACACTCTGTCTCAAAAAAAAAAAAAGATTCAGCCTTCAGAATACTTTAAAATGAAAAATAACTAATTATTTTTTTGAAATAGGTTTTATATAATTCTTGCCCACAAGAGTAAACCATGAACAGAATTGAGACTAGACTCAGTCTGTTTTACATAAAAATCTTATGTTGGTTATCATTATTACTTTTTTTTTTGGTGGGGAGAGTATCCTAATTTCCATAGGGTTCTTTGAGAGCTACAAATCAAAAAGTTTACATTATGCCTACATTACTGATTTACACAAGCTTATTCTGCATATAAAATTAAATAGGCCAAGGTTAGATTTAACAAAGTATAGTTCTAAGCATTTGAACTCTGCTTTTTGATTTTTAAATAAGATCATTTTGGTGACTAAAAATATCTAAGTTTTAAAAATTCTTGAAGCACATGGATCTGTTGTTACAACTGTTCAAATATAACCTTACCAATGGTGAATGAAAGGTATTTTAATTGTTATAAAATTTCATATTTTAATTCAAAGAAACCTAAAGCTTTCATATTCTAACAAAAGATACTAAGTATTTTAGAAATAGTTAACATACAGTGAACATTTCCTGTGAATTATGAGTCCCAGTGATTCACATTCCTTAAAGGTATCTGAAATTTAAGTGCTTTCTAACTCAGCTACAAAGTTATTATTTTTACATTAACAAAAGAGATGTAATGCTCTATCAACATTGCTTGGGCTTGAAAGATAATTAAATAATCAAATAACAGTTTGCTTTTCTCATTGTACAGTGCTGTACAATATTCTCAGTGGGTGTTATTGCAATATATAAATGCGTTTAATGACTATTTTAAATTACTAAGGCTCAAGCACCTCCTAGTATGTTTGAAAAGAGAGGAAACATCTGTCAGAAGTATTTACTGTGACAAACACAGAAAGAAGCAATGTGTACCTTTTTTGTTTGTTTAAAACCATATATTATTTTTAATTGAACAGTGAAGGCATTTGTTCAGAATCAGCCTTTAAATAAAAAATAGTTTTGACCTAATCTTTAATTAAAGTGTACATTGATAGTATCAAGTTCAGTTTGAGGGTCAAAAATAACGTCAACGAGTCTGACTTTTTCCTCCCTGTAGGGAAGGCAGGCTTGTATAAATATACATGAGCACAGATTGCCTGCATTTATAAAAGAGGTGGAAAACATTCCCCTGTCTTTGGACAGATGTTGCTTTACTGTGCTCCACATAGGATACAGCCACAGCCTCCAGTGTGTAGAGCCCCAAAGGAGTGTGGGGCACATACTCCATGGGAAGATGCACTCCAAGCTTATTTCCACCTCTAGCAGGCTACCCACCTTAAATGTTAAATATAGACTGTAGGGGACATGTCTGCTGACACCAGCTCATTCTTTTCCTTAAAGTAATTAAGGGAAGGAATTGCTTCGATCATTTTTCTAGAAACTAAAAAAATCTGTTCTTTGTGTTTGGGCTTGGTATTTTGTTTTTAACATTTTATTGACCTTCTAGCTTTATTATTGTTATCTTTTAGCTTTATGTTAAATTAGTGAGGAAAATGTTAGTAATAGGCACATGCTAAAAATCTCTATCAAGAGCTTAATGAAATTCCATAATATGTTTGATCACTTTTTATTAAAGAGAGGTAGAACTGATATTTCCCATCAAATATGACTTGAATCTTTTCAGATACCAAAACAGTATTTTGGCATGACTACAGTGAAAACATTATATGAGGAAATAACAAACATTAAAAAGAAAATATTTACAAAATATTTTTCACAGGATAAACTTGAAGACTCAGGATTGAACATGTTTGATTTTACTGATAGTGGCAGGAGGACATTCTTTATGTTCTCTCATTAGAATCCCTCTATTCTGCTGACTTTACTTACAGTAACCTTTCTCTGTAGTCCATTGTGGTTTATATTTAAAAAATCATCTTAGCTCTGTATTTAGTGTTCCTAGTTAGGAAAATGAAAGTTGAGCGATTTGCTATTTTATCAGTGCACTCCTAGTGATTTGAGCTTTGCTCAAGCCTATAAAATATGTGTTAATGTGCCATAGCTCACTACTTGATCTAATTTAGTGTATATCAATGTATAGAATTCACCAACATTGTTTTCTAAGGTTGTGTACATTTTTGTTTTATTTTCCATCTTGATGATGTATTAGTAAGACTTTTTAAAATGTTTGGCAAAGAAATAAGACTAAAAAACAGTTGAGGAATTGATAACAGTGGTACAGATCTTTTAAGAAATATCAGGGTGCTGTGGACAAGCTGACTATTATTTTTATGGTAATAAGAATATAAACCACAAATTCTCACACAGCTCTGGTTTTATTGTGAATAGAGAGGAGGCCAGACCCAAACAAGGACTGCCTACCTATTCTTTTGCCTCTCTCCAAAGAAAGCATTTTCTAGACTCACAGACTGTCCCTCCCCCAAGTCTGCATCCTGGAAAGCCTGAGCCACTGGGTAGGGAATAGGGGTAGGACAGCACCGCAGTGTTGTCCATGGGGCTTTTCCAGATGGGCTCTGCTAAGTCATCCCTTGATTGGATTTTGCAAAGAGACCTTTGACCGTTAGCAGGCAGTTCTGGGAAAAGGAAAACTATTCCAAAATATGTCTATTGGCTCTACTTACTTTCTCGATGAAATATGCTATTGCCCTTTATTATATTCTAATGACTAGTATATGATTATAAAGATTAATAGAGCAATCGCATTGATTATAAAGGAAAAAAATAAGTTGAATGAATAATTTGTAGGATTTATTAGGGTCTGGATTATAATGCCCACAGCATTTATCATATAGTGGGGTAATTATATTGCATTTGACTCCACAACTAGCTTGTTGCAAAATATTTGAGATCAGGTTTATCTCATTTGAGTCTTTATATTCAGTGTTTCCCAGCATATGATGCATGTTTAATGTTTTATGAATAAATGAAGTTATTTTCTGGTATGGTTTATTTTACATTTTTACATTATATTTTTTTAAACCAAAAAAGCAATTTTCTTCTTATCAGGAGACTTAAAGCTGATTCACCTGGAACTAAATTATATATATGCTCAGGGTTTAGAATAATGGTTCTTAAACTATTTTTTGGATCATGAACCCCTTTGAGAATTTAATGAAATTTCTAATGTCACCTTCAAAGACAACAGGTTAAGAACCTGCAGTTTGGAGAAGTGATAAAAGTGGCCTACCTCTGTAGTCCTGTGGATTTCTCCTTTCTGCACCTATGCCCTTTTAATGTAGTTGCTTACTCACTGGTAAACCCATCATCAACTGGGCCTCACCTATCTTTACCTGTTGCTTCTGGTACTGAGTCGTGTGCCTAACCTCAGTGGGTATATATAGTGCAAAACACACAAACTCTTATGGACTCACCTTTCCTACTGCAGCGTTATGTCTGGGCAGATCAGCAACAACAAACTTTCTTTTTCTTTCTGTTTGGCTAAGAAGTGTTGAGAACAGAGAACTAGGAGACAGATGGAGAGCTTCTCTTCCTCTGTGTTGTTGACAATGAGGTGTCTTATCCCACCACCAGAAAAGATAAATCACACAAATATTTGAAAAAACCTACCCCATCTCTTCAGTAATTTTAGTGTTATCTTCTTGGGAACTTTTTGGAGATGCATTTCCATTTACAAGGTATCTCTCTATTTCAGAGAAAAAGACTAATTTTGGCTTACCCATCTGTGGGTAATAAACAGGAACTATGTGATGCATTGTTTCAAAGTTACCTGTAGTATACAAAGAATTAAAAGCATTCTGCTTTGATACTAATAACTAAATTGTAACAATGGCATATAACAGTATTACATTATTTAAAATTACATTTTATGAAATGGAATTAAGCTAAATACAGACAATAAAGCCAATGATAAAATTAATATCCAAGTTAAAATATCACAGACTTGCATACATGAAAATTTATACAGGAAAGTTGATGATTAGCTATTATAGACAAAATAGGTGCACCAATTTAATATTGTTCTATAAATATATATTAATTATACATTATCAGTTATAATATTAATATTTATAGAGCCAGGCATGGTGCCATCCTATGGTCTCAGCTATTCAGAAGGCTGAGGTAGGAGAATCACTTGAGCCTATGAGTTTGAGATCAGCCTGGGCAACATAGTGACACCCCATCTCTAAAAATCAAAATTAAAAATGAATGTTTGAATAAATAAATATTAACTTCCTTGAATTATACCGTTCTAAATTAATTCATTTTTCTCAAAATATCTAACCTTTAGGTAATAGATTAGTTATGTATAGTTTAGGGATATGTCTATGCCTTTATTTTGGCATTTATTTATTTTTTTAATTTTGGCATTTAACACTACTCATTATTTACCAATTTATAGATCCTCTGTCCTTTCCCACAATGGTTACTTTTGACTAGGGACTGCTTTGTTTACTTGTAGGCCCTCTCCCCAGTGCCTCGTATGATCCTGAGCATATCCATAGTGCTTAATAAATGTTCATTAACTGAAGACATGACTTTTTTTCATTAAATGCTATAAAAGTAAATGCTAAAAGATGTGCATGTATTTTGGAGCTTATTGAAGTATTTAGTTATGTTTCCAATTTTGAGTTATATAGCTATATGGGTATATTTATGATAAACTTTTAAAATTATAAAATCCTTGAAGTCAGAGATTATAAATGCTATAATTTTACTGTAATCCCCAAATATAGAGTTCCATATTTACAAACCTATCAACAATATGTAAAAAGTTAGGAAGTATAAAAATTACTATCTTCTTAAGAATTACCGTTTCGGGCAGCGCCTGTGGCTCAGTAAGTCGGGCACTGGCCCCATATACCGCGGGTGGCGGGTTAAAACCTGGCCCCGGCCAAACTGCAACCAAAAAAAAAGAATTACTGTTTCCTTATGGTGTGTTTGGTTGAACAGAGATGGCTTTTAAAAGGTTCATCTTGATGAATTCTTTTAAAGACTTCAAAGATATACTATAGATTTTAAAAATACACAATATGCCTTCTAGATTTTAATTTATGCTTTCCTTTTCTCTTGAATAAAAAAGCCTTCCATAAAGACCATATTGTATGCTATTGGCCACATACAAAAGGATAGAGTTAATCACACATTGCATTCATGAATCTAGGGGTGTCACTAGTTTTAAGCCTGAGAGTCTCAGATTTGTACCATCTGTTTAGATTGACATGGCAAATATATGCAAATGGTGAGGGAGAAGGTAATCCACACCTGGGTAAGGAATAATAACTACTCTGAAGAAAAAAACTCAGATAATCTCCTTCTTTCCCTCTTTTTTTTTTCTTTTTTTTTTTTTAGAGAGGGTCTCACTCTATTGCCTGGACTAGAGTGCCGTGTTATCAGCCTAGCTCACAGCAAATCAAACTCCTGGACTCAAGAGATCCTCCTGTCTTAGTCTCCCAAGTAGCTAAGCCTACAGACCCTGCCACAATGCCCAGGTAATTTTTTTCTATTTCTAGGAGAAATGGGGTGTCACTCTTGCTCAGCCCGGAGCTCCTGAGCTCAAGTGATCTTCCTGCTTTGGCCTCCCAGAGTGCTAGAATCATAGGTGTAAGCCCAGCTACTCAATTTTCTATTGCAGCTATTTGGTGTTCACTTTGAATTTTATTTTAATTTAATTAATGTTAGAGTTCATTTGTCAATAAAGTAAATCATATAATCTACTTGAATACTCCTTTTAAAATTTGAAGTTCTTCTCACACATGTAATCCTACCACTCTGGGAGGTGGAGGAAGGGGGATTGCTTGAGTTTGAGATCACCCTGAGCAAGAGCGAGACTCCATCTCTAAAAATAGCCGGCATTGTGGTGGGAACCTGTAGTCCCACCTACTGGGGAGGCTGAGGCAAGAGGATCACTTAAGCCCAAAAGTTTGAGGTTGCTGGGAGCTATGATGCCACAGCACTCTATCAGGGTGTCAATGTGAGACCGTCTCAAAAAAAAATTTTTTTTTGAAGTTCTTTCATATTATCCGAGTTCCTTTTTATTTATAAAAAGTTGGTTGTTTACATATTACATATTTCCATATATTTAGGTTTTCCTAAATTACCACCTAATTAAAGTGAATTCAAAGTGGAACAGCCATTATTGGCCTTATATCCCAGCATAATTCAGCCAGTCAGTGCTAAAGTGCTCACTAAAAGCCAAAGCTGTTTCATGAAGTTAGATAACTTATTTAAAACTATACCCCCTACTAGCTTTGTGACCTCAGACAAGTTACTTCATTTTTCTGGAACTCAGCTCTTTCATCTGCAAAATAGATGTAATAATTATAGCCTCATAGGCTATAACGATTAAATGCAATGTATGAAAATGTTTAAAATTAGTACAGTGTCAGGTGTTTTCTTCCATTAACCCCTCTTCTTTACCATCCAGATGCAAGTGCTTTCCATTTTTAATTATTAATGATTATCATAATAGTAACTATGGCAAGGTGCGAAAATAATTTTCTATGACATCCTATGTGTTGTTTTGAAAATGTGGCAACAACATTTAACGTGAGACCTACCTTCAACAAATTTTCAAGTGTTTAATACATTATTTTTGACATCAGGTACAATGTTGTACCTAGAGTTTGTTCATCTTGCTTGACGGGAATGTTGTACCCGTCGTTAAGTCCCCAGTCCTCCCCCTAGCTGCTGCAGCAGCATTCCACTCTGTGATTCTATGCAGATGACTTATTTTAGATACATTATGTAAGTGGAATCATGCAGTATTTGTCTTTTTGTGATTGGCTTATTTCACTTAGCATAATATCCTCAATGTTCACTCATATTGTCACATATTGCAGAATTTCCTTCTTTTCTTAAAGGCTGAACTAGTCTTCTGTGTTCTGTTTTCTACATATAATATGTTTTCCTTATCCATTTATCTGTGCAGTACCCATATCTTGGCTATTGTGAATAATGCTACAATGAACATAGGAGTGCTAATATCTCCTGGCAATTCTAATTTCAATTCTTTTTGATAAATCCCCAGATATGGGATTGCTGGAACATATGGTAGTCCTGTTTTTATTTTTATTTATTTATTTTTTTAAATATTTGTTTTTAGGGCGGCTTCTGTGGCTCAGCGAGTAGGGCACTGGCCCCATATGCCGAAGGTGGCGGGTTCAAACCCGGCCTCGGCCAAACTGCAAAACAGTAAAATAGCTGGGCGTTGTGGCGGGCGCCTGTGGTCCCAGCTACTCGGGAGGCTGAGGCAAGAGAATCGCCTAAGCCCAGGAGTTAGAGGTTGCTGTGAGCTGTGTGACACCATGGCACTCTACCGAGGGCGATAAAGTGAGACGCTGTCTCTACAAAAAAAAAAAAATTTGTTTTTATTATTTATTTATTTATTTTTAATTTTTTTGCCGTTTTTGGCCGGGGCTGGGTTTGAACCTGCCACTCCAGCATATGGGGCCCTACTCCTTTGAGCCACAGGCACCGCCCGGTAGTCCTGTTTTTAATTTTTTTTTTTTTTTTTTTTGAGACACAGTCTCACTCTGTTTCCCTGGATAGAGTGCCATGGCGTCGTCATAGCTCACAGCAACCTCAAACTCAAACTCTTGGGCCTTCAGCCTTCCAGGTAGCTGGGACTACAGGCACCTGACACAGTGTCTGGCTACTTTTTCTATTTTTAGTAGAGATGGGGTCTCACTGTTGCTCAGGCTGGTCTCAAACTCCTGAGCTCAGGAAATCAGAGTGCTAGGATTACAGGTGTGAATCACCACACCCAGCCTCTGTTTTTAACTTTTTGAGGCACCTATACACTGTTTACCAAGGTGCCTACAGCATTTTGCATTCCCAGCAACAGTTTGTAAAGGTTCCAGTTTCTCCACATCTTCTCCAACCCTTGTCTTTTTTCCCTTTTTTGTTAATAGCTGTGTGTGCTAACAGATATGAGTTGATAGCTCATTGTGGTTTTGATTTTCATTTTCCTGATGATTAGTGACACTGTCTATTTTTTCATATATTTCTTGGCCATTTGTATATCATCTTTGGAGAAATGTCTGTTAAATTCTTTAGCCCATTTTGAAATTGGGTTATTAGGTTTTTTTGTTATTGAGTTGTAGGAGTTCTTTATATATTTTGAAGAATAATTTCTATAAGACATATGGTTTGGAAATATTCTCCCATTCCTTAGGTTGTCTTTGCACTCCTTTGACCTTAATTTTGCTGTGCTGAAGCTTTTTAGTTTGATATAGTCCTGATTGTTTATTTTTGTTTTTGCCTATGCTTTTTGTGTCATTTCCATGAAATCACTGCCAGGACCAATGTCATAGAGCTTTTCTCCTATGTTTTATGCTAGGAGTTTTACAGTTGTGGCTCTTATGTTTAAGTCTTTAATCCATTTTGAGCTGATTTTTATGTATAGTGAAAGATAAAGGTCCAATTTCCTTCTTTCTTTTATGTGAATATCCAATATTCCCAGCACCATTTGTTGAAGTGATTATCTTTTGTCAAAGGTCAGTTGACTGGATGGATTTATTTCTGGACTCTCTATTCTCTTCCATTGCTGCCTGTCTTTTGCCAGTGCCTTACTGTTTTTTGTTTAAGCTATAGCTTTGTAATATATTTCCTTTTTAAAATTTTATTTCAGAATATTATAGGGTATAATTGTCTTGGTTACATAAATTGCTGTTATACTGTTTGAGTCAAAGTTACAAGCGTGCTTATCAGCCAGATAGTATTATGCATTGTACTTGTTAGGTGTGAATTTACTCATCCCCTCCCCTTCCTTCTACCTACTTGAGTTTTGATGAGTGTTATTCCATATGTTCGCATAGTGTCAAACGATTAGTTCCAGTTTAATAGTGAAGTGCTTGTTTTCCCACTCTTGTGATACTTCACTTAGAAGAATGGTCTCCAGTTCCATCCAGGTTAATACAAGAGGCAGTAGTTCACCTTTTTTACGGCTCGGCAGTACTGCATGGTATACATATACCACATTTTATTTACCCTCTCACATACTGATGGGCACTTGAGTTGTTTCCATATCTTTGCAATTGTGAATTGTGCTGCTATAAACATTCGAGTGCAGGTGTTTTTTTTTTTCCTCCAGGTAAATGCCCAGTGGTGGGATTGTTGGATTGAATGATAGGCCTACTTCTAGTTCTCTGAGGTATCTCCACACTGGTTTCAATAGAGGTTGTATTAGTTTGCAGTCCTACCAACAGTCTATGTGTGCTCCTATCTCTCTGCATCCACATGAAATTTGGCGTTTTGAGACTTTTTAATAAAAACCATTTTCACTGGAGTTAAGTGATTTCTCATTATGGTTTTGATTTGCATTTACCTGATGATTAGAGATTTTGAGAATTTTTTCATGTTTGTTGGCCGTTAGTCTTGAAATGTTTCCGTTTATGTTCTTTGCTCACTTTTCAATGGGGTTGTTTGGTTTTTTCCTTGATTTGTTTTTTTCTTGCTGATTTGTTTGAGTCTGGTTATCAGCCCTTTATTGGAGGTATATAGCTTTGTCTATTTTTTTCCCATTCTATAGGTTGTCTATTCACTCTAATGATTGTTTATGTGGCTGCGTGGAAACATTTTAAATTTAATCAGGTCCTATTTGTTAAATTTTGTGTTGCTGTGATCACCTTTAGAGTCCTAAAGGTCATATATTCATAAATTCTTTGCCTGGGCTGATTTCTGTGAGAATTTTTCCAACTTTTTCTTCTGGAATTCTTTTTTTTTTTTTGAGACAGAGCCTCAAGCTGTCTCCCTGGATAGAGTGCTGTGGCATCACAGCTCACAGGAACCTCCAATTCCTGGCCTCATGCAAGTTTTCCTGCCTCTGCCTCCCAAGTAGCTGGGATTACAGGCGCCCACCACAACACCCGGCCATTTTTTGGTTGCAGCCACCATTGTTGTTTGGCGGGCCCAGGCTGGATTCGAACCCACCAGCTCAGGTGTACGTGGCTGGCGCCTTAGCCCGTTGAGCCACAGGCGCCGAGCCTCTTCTGGAATTCTTATAGTTTCATGCCTTAGGTTTAGGTCTTTTATCCATTGTGATGAGGATATGTGTTGCCTTCAGCTTTGTTCTTTTTCAAGATTGATTTGGCTAGTCATGGTCTTTAGTGGTTCCATAAAAGTGTTAGAATTTTTTTTTTATTTTCGTAAAAATTTCATTGGATTTTGATAGAGGATTACACTGAATCTGTATATCACTTTGGGTTGTATGGATTTTGTCTTTCAATTCATGAACATGGGATGTGTTTTCATTGTGTCTTGTTTAATTTCTTTAGTCAATATTTTATAGGTTTTGGTATACAAGTCTCGAATGTCCTTAGTTAAATTTATTCCTGGGTGTTTCATTCCTTTTTTTTTTTTTTTGAGATGGTCTCTCTGAGTCACCCTGGGTAGAGTGCCGAGGGGTCTTAGCTCCCAGCAACCTCAAACTCCTGGGCTCAGGTGATCCTCTTACCTCTGCTTCCTGAGTGCTAGGATTATAGGTGCTGGCCACAATGCCCAGCTAGTTTTTCTGTTTTTAGTAGAGATGATTCTCAGTTCTCACTTTGTTTGCCTTGTCCTCCCAGAGTGTTCAGATTACAGGTATGAGCCACTGCACTTAGCTTTTTGTTCTTTTTGGTTCTATTGTAAATGGGATTCTTTTCCTAATTTTCATTTTGTATAGTTTGTTTTTAATGTATCAATATGACTTTAAGGATTGTTTTTGTTAGTTCGGGCTCACACTAGATTATAAAGAAATTAATAAGGATTGTTTTGAGAAAATTAAATGACTAATTTATTTAAATTACAAAAGTAAACATAATTATTTTCTTAAATTTAATTGGAGAAGTTAAAAATTAATTAATGCAATTATCCTTGAATTAGGAAGAATTTTTGAAATCTACTAAGATGTAAGATACTGTATTATTTTTAAAATTGTCTCAATTCTGGGGTGAAGGTGGTATTGAACCTTATGAGAAATTCAGTATTAATTAGGTGCTTTGACATCTTTGGTATTATATTGAAAATACATAAAATACCCTACCCTGGGTCTCATTTTGACCTTCACAGCTAGCCAGGGACAAACAGAGGAAAAATATCTCTTGACTGTTTTACAAATTTCAGACCTTGAGAAATTCACATAGCCAATATGATATCACTCATGGGATACTATCAGCTAAGAAAGTCCCATTCTATTAAGTGCTTTTCTATAGTTCATATTCAATGGACATGATATGGCAAAATCACGAGTGCTCTATGCCTTTGTGCCCCTGTTCCTCCTCCCCTCAGCCTCCTTGTCCTGGAGTGACAGAGCTCTGAGGACGTGCTACCCATGCACAAAGCCTTATTTTACTGTTTCATTTTCCCTTTTCCTATTCTCTAGCCTAACCTCTTTCCCATTCCCCCATCTCCTGCTATAGTCAGCGTGGAAGAAGAACGTGAGCATTCAAACATTATCCTGGAAAGGAGGAAGGGGATTATCCCAATGTTGTGGACTACAAAATCTATGAAGAGTCAATTCTTGAAGAAAACTGTTACACATTAGGACTTAGTTCCACTTTGGTATGTTCTTTGTAACACATCTTTAGGCATATTACAATCCAAATATTCTGGGTTGGAGTGTGTGCATGAGAAGGGGGACAGGCTACAGATTATAGGCTACAAATGTTGGCTGTGATACATTTTAATTTTTTATCCTGATGAAAAAGGTGATTGCATGGCTGTTAAACCTATATACTGGTGGCTTGGTTTCACAGTTTATTTAGTAGCTGTTGTTTTGCCATTTGCATAACTGATGACATGCATTTTTGCCAAATATAAAATGATATATTTTTCCCCAATGTCACTATTCTACGTTTACATGGTTGACACATTCATACCCAGTATGAACCAAACAAAGCTTTTGTTCATAGTAGCTACTGTTTTCATATGTAAGCATTATAGGTAAAATTTCCTGTACAAGTTAAATTATACAACTAAGTAAGTTACAAAAAGCTTTAATACAAAAAAAATCCCTTATTTCATGGAATTTCTGTTTGTTGTTGTTGCTTAGACTATTACCTTTGCTAGAAGTAATCAGTTAGTGAGTGACAGTGCACTTACTTGTATGTGAGTTGCTTGTATCCTCATTTTTACTGCTTTTTTTCTTGCTGATTTTCTTGGCATCTTTGGATGCTTTCCAATTCATTAGGAATTGTCTTTCCATATTTTTAATTTCTTTTCCATCAAGAAATTCTGGATAAAAATACATATATTTTAAAATTATAATATATACATGTAAATATATAAATGAAAATATGCATTGCTGGCTTAGGCCACATGAACTTAAGGCACGTCATAAGCTGAAATAAGTTTCTTTTAAAAATACATATTTACACACCTTCCATATTTATGTTAAGCTTTTATTTAATTTTAGATTTTTTTTTCTGATTTCAGAAAGAATATGTGCTTAAACATTAAAGGGCTGTGTAATTATTATCCACACCCCTCCTTTTTATCGCTGCCAAAGATAATAATAACTGTAAACAATTTGGCATATGGCTTCCCTTCTAGGGTTATACATAAACTGTATTGTTATTTTTAAAAACAAAAATGTTGTTATACTCAAAAATTAAATAATACTATCTATTGATTATATATATATATATATATATATATATTTTTTTTTTTTTTTTTTTCTTTTTTTGGATACAGAGTCTCACTATGTCGCCCTTAGTAGAGTGCCATGGCATCACAGCTCCCAGGAACCTAAAACTCTTGGGCTTAAGCAGTTTTCTTGCCTTAGCCTCCCAAGTAGCTGGGACTACAGGCACCTGCCACGACGCCTGGCTGTTCTTTGTTGCAGTTGTCATTGTTTAGTTGGCCCAGGCCGGGTTTGAACCCGCCAACTTTAGTGTATGTGGCTGGCGCTGTAACCACTGTGCTACAGGCACCAAGTCTGATTAAATAATATTATGGGCTGGGTGTGGTGGCTTACCCTTGTAATCCTAGCACTCTGGGAGGCCAAGGCAGGAGGATCACTGGAACTCAGGAGTTCAAGACCAGCCTGAGCAAAGTGAGACCCTATCTCTACTAAAAATAGAAAAATTAGCCAAGTGTGGTGTTATGCACCTGTAGTCCCACCTAGTCAGAAGACTGATGCAGGAGGATTGCTTGAGCCCAGGAATTTGAGGTTGCTGTGAGCTAGGATGAAGCCAAGGTACTCTAGGTACCTTGAGTGACAGAGTAACAGTGCATCTTACAAGGGTACATATGAAATTTCCTAAATGTAGAATATAAATGTCTTAACACAATAACTAAGAAAATGCCGTGAAGGCTATGTTAACCAGTTCGATGAAAATATTTCAAATTGTGTATAAAACCAACACATTGTACCCCATGATTGCACTGATGTACACAGTTATGGTTTAATAAAAAACAAAAACAAACAAAAAAATGTGATTATTATTCTTAGGAAAAAGCAATAACTGAGTTTCTTAAATTGAGCAAATAACTTTTGAATGTTGTAAGATATTTGGAAAATATAAAAAAAAAACCTTGAAATTGGGCGGCACCTATGGCTCAAAGGAGTAGAGTGCTGGCCCCATATGCCAGAGGTGGTGGGTTCAAATCCAGCCCCCATCAAAAACTGCAAAAAAACCCCCAAACCTTAAAATTGTCTTTTTCTACAGTGAGAAAAAAAATAACTGAATATTACTGATAACACTTTGGTGTATTTCTTAGTTTTTTTTGTTTCTTATATATGTGTGTGTATTTATGTGTGTATCATATAAAATTGGAACCCTCTATTTATATAGTTTTGGGTCCTGCTTTTTAGTATTGTATTGTGAGCATTTTACCATGTCTTTCTTTAAGCATACTTTTTTGTTTCTTTGAGACAGAGTCTCATTCTGTCTCCCTGGGTAGATTGCTATGGTGTCATAATTCACTGCAACCTCAAACTCATGGGCTCAAATGATCCTCTTGCCTCACCCTGCCATGTAGCTGGGACTATAGGCATCCACCACAACAATTGGCTTTTTTTTGTTGTTGCAGTTTGGCTGGGACTAGGTTTGAACCTGCCACCCTCGGTATATGGGGCCGGTGCCCTACTCGCTGAGTCACATGTGCCACCCAACAACTGGCTACTTTTTAGACATGAGGTCTCGCTCTTGCTCAAGTTAGTCTCAAATTTCTGAGCTCAAATAATACACTTGTCTTGGCCTCCCAGAGTGCTAGAATTACAGACTTAAGCCACCGTGCCCAGCCTATTAATCATAATTTTTAATGGCTGATGGTCTATTGTATATGGATATACTATAAAACATTGATCAATTCCTTGGCTTGGCATCCATAGCACAGTGGATATGGCGCTGACCACATGCACTGAGGTTGGTGGCTTTGAACCCAGCCAGGGCCTGCTAAAACAACAATGACAACTACAACAAAAAAATAACTGGGTGTTGTGGTGGGCAACTATAGTCCCAGCTACTTGGGAGGCTGAGGCAACCAAGAGTTTTAGGTTGCTGTGAACTGTGACGCCACAGCACTCTACTGAGAGCAACATAGTGAAACTCTGTCTCAAAAAACAAACAGAAAACATTGATCAATTCCTTTGTTATAGGATATTGTATATTACCCATATTTTTTAATCACATGAATACAGATGGCCTTCATTTAATAAAAAGACAGCTTTTCAAATGAAGTTTCTAAGTAGCAGGTTTTTAAAAAATTTTTTTTTAATATTTAGAAACAGGATCTCACGTAGGCTAGAATGCAGTGGTGTGATAACTCACTATAGTCTTCAGCTCCTGGGCTAAAGTATCCTCCTCTTGCCTCAGCTTCCCCATTAGCTAGGATTACATCAATACATATTTTTAAAACATCTGTTATAAATATAAGGAATGAACAATCTAATCTTTTACCATAATTCATTCTTCTTCATATTAATGTCCCAGACAGAGTGGAGAAATGACTAGAAGATTGTTATTTAATATAACCTAATGTCATTTAATCATTTAATCATTTAATCTAATTCTGTATCATTTATAGAAAATGATCTTACTTGAGGCTAATAGATGTGGAAGTGGTTCAAGAGGGGAAGCCAGGTAATGGACACAAAATCAGAGACCTGTGCAACTTATTTCATTTTAATGATACCTCTCAACACAAAATTTGTTTCCACCAGTGCTAAGGAAACCGAGTATGAGGATTGTCACTCTGGTGAGGACTGTAACCTGTAAAACATCAATGGCTCTCATGGTCCTTTTGACTGGGATTCAACAAACCAGGTCCTCAACTGACTTTGTGTTTTTTGCTTTTATTTAGGTAAAGGAAAGAAATGAGAATAAAGACAAGCCAAAACCGGAGAATTTGTTATATGTGTATGTGTGCATATAAAAAAGACTAGAAGGACATGTACTAAAGTGTTAATTGCATACTTATAGTGGGATTATAAGTGATAATTTTTTCTGTATTTTTTGTAAGAAATATGTATTTTGTAATCATAAAACATGAAAAGAATATTTATTCAAGACAAACTTTCAGTAAATTTTTTTTATTTGGAAGTGAGTATACTTAATCTCTACATCTTTTATAGTCTCGCCTGCCTAATGGAATCATGAACATTTCCAGAAATGGTTACCTGATCATTGGAAGGTTCTCTTTTTTTTTGCTTGTACGAAAGGTCTTTATTGGTGGGGGATGCTGCAGAGCAGCATTAAGGAGGAGGGGAGAGAGAGAGAAAGAAAGAGGGAAAGGGAGGAAGAGAGAGGAGAGAGAGGTAGATAGATATGGGGGAGAGAGGGGCAGAGAGAGAAAAAAGAGCCATTGGAAGGTTCTTAATCATCAAACATTAATTGTATTCACTTTGCTTGCTAAGGAAAGTGGACTAATACAATTGTGTGTGGCGGGCAGAGAGGGGAGAGGATGAGAGGTTGGAACGGGCAGTTAAATATCAGAATCATCTATACAGCTTTTAAAAAACATACCTGACTCTTCTCTGTGTGTGTTTGCTGTTCCCCATCCTTGTGGGCAGAGTGTGGCCCTCATACATGTATTTTGAAAAAAAAATCTTGGATTTTTCTGATATGCCCCTCGCCCTCCCAGAGAACCACTGAACTAGAGTTATGATTAATCAAGGTTTACTCACAACTAAGAGCTTTGAAGGGTCTTTTCATACACTGATTTTTATCCCCAAGTACAGCATGTCGCAGATGTTGTGATGCAGGACACCCTCTCAGGAGTGTATATCCCGAGAGGATACTGCCTGTCTCTCTGTGCTATATTATTCGGTCACTATTGACCAAGTATTTTTGTCCCTATCTCTCAGTATAGTGCATATTCAGGAATGTTGTTACTTCCAAGGATCTCATAAGACTTTTCCCACCCTGCTCCCCTTTCACATGAAAGGGACTTCTGTGTGTTCTTAGAGTACCATTTGGCAAATGTCAAGCAATGAAAACCTTGCTTAATTTTATTTATAGAACCAAGAGCTAAGGAATCTCTCATTATCATCAGAAGATTTGTGCTAATGAAAGTTTGGCAAAAGATCAGCAAGTTCTACACATTTGACTAACCATTTTTATTGGTAACAGCCACATTTTCTCCTTAAAGACAGAGTATCTGGTACTTTATTTCTGATCAGCAGACATTTTTCATGCTTTATTTTTTAAGTTTAACTTTTGCTCTTATTAAAATATCAAATTTAAAGTTGACTATTTTCATGGATACAGATGTCATATTTATATTTCTGAATGCTTACTGATAAACTAAAAGTTAACCATTCTCTATGAAAATTATATTAATATAAACACATACCCAGAGATTTGGACACCACTATCAGTCTGTCCCTGTATTTTGGTTTGAGACAAACAGGATTTCCATTTAGATCCATTTTCCACAACTTGGTCAACTTATTCAGTAAATACTCCAAATCCTATAGAGAATAAAAAGCAAAGCACAATAATTACATTATCAGTATTTCTAACATGTCAGTTAACTGTTTTTAAAAGTAAATATTGGTTTTCATGGAGTTCTAGTACAAAGCCAGGTACTTAGAAGGTACATAATAACTAAATTTTAAATAAAATGGTCATATTGATAATAGAAGGGAATGAACATAAGGCAAAAGTGAGGTCTTAGATTGGGGGCTTCAGACCTTTTATCTGTCTTGTTCCCTTAAATGGTCCCAATCTGTAGCTCAGAAAACATTTTTTTTGCTATAGAAGACGCCCTACTCTTAGTGGGGTTTAGAGAAGTTTACAGATTCAGGCAATTAAGGAGTAGTGAGTAAGTAATCCATTGACATTGCAAACTAAAAAAAAATATATACTTTTTATTTTATTAATATGAAGAATGCTTACTCATTTTTAAAATCTATTTTAAAAACTATCAAAGGGGAAAATAGAAGAAAGGCTAAAAAAATGACTTACATGCTTATCAATAAAAGATCACTTTAAAAAAAAAAAGATCACTTATATTATACATAGGTATATCCTACTGTGTGATCCTAGGCAAGTCTACATCTTCATTTATGAAGTGAGGTTGATTAGGATTAGTTGCCAAGGCATATTAGTATTTGTTCAATAGCATTTAATACGGCCGTAATTACTTTATGTGAGAGTTACACTGTATTTTTTCTATTCTAAAAACCTTCAAGGAAGGGATCATGCATTATGGTTTTGTACGGTGTTGAATCTGATGCTTATCATCCAAAAATTAAGCAAAAATAGCAATTAAAGAACTTTAAATTGATATAGATAAAAAGAATGCTTAGAGTTTTGTTAATTGTTCCTCACTTGATAAATGACCCTCGACATCCTGCCTCCAGTGTATGTTTATGTAAGACTAAACTAATCCTGTGCTGAAATACGATTACCCTTTGGATACGCTCTGGTTGTTCATTGCCTTCCTGTCTTTAATAAAATGCTTTCACTTTCCCAGTCTTCAATAAGTTACTAAAGGAAGCAGACACTTTTCTGTACAGTGTCTGTTTGATAAATGATCATGTCATGCTATCACTTAGAGGAGTGCTGCAAAATACTGAGGAGCAAATTCTGTTTGCCCTGCAGGACTGGTGCTTAAGCTCCTGTATAGGCATCTGCATCGTGGCAATGCTCCCTCTACGATTAATGATGACCACTGATGAACCTGTATTCGACCAGCATGCTCCAATCTTTAAGGGAAGCGTCTGGCCCAGCTGTCCTTACTAGGTCTAAAGACAACCATTTGTCATCCTCCTGACTGCCTGTCATCATCTGCCTGGGAAAATCTATAATTTTTGGCTTGTTCCTGACTAAACTGTGGAATGAATAAATTTATCTTTGGGCACTCTTCTTGTCAGGATCAATATTGAGCAGAGGTTGAATAAATTAGAAACTGAGAAAGCTGACAGGCCATAGAAGTTTGTTCATTTGTGTCTTATAAATCAAATATTTAGTTTATATACAAGGCAAGATGTCAAGATTTTTATTTCCCTGTTCATACTGAGGATTCTGTAGTTCATGATAAATGGTCATCAGAAAACCAATGAGGTAAATTACTAATTATATCTAATGAGGGATGAACTTCTCAGATCATTTTATTGATTTAACAAACTTTACAAACATAAAAACTGTAGATAAAGATTATTTTTTTTGCTCTTTTACATTTTATACATTTTTGCAACCAAAAGTTCATGGCTCAACTTTTACTCATCAAGCTACTTACACAGTGGGCGGCTCCTGTAGCTCAGCGGATAGGGCCCCGGCCACATACACTGGGGCCGGTGAGTTGGAACCCGGCCCAGGCCTGCCAAACAATGACAACTACAACACTACCACTACAACTACAACAACAACAACAACAACAAAATAGCCAGGCATTGTGGTGGGCCTCTGTAGTCCCAGCTACTTGGGAGGCTGAGGCAAGAGAATCACTTAAGCCCAAGAGTTTGAGGTTGCTGTGAGCTATGACACTAAAGCACTCTAAGGAGGGCGACACAGTGAGACTCTGTCTTGAAAAAGAAAAAAAGAAAAAAGCTACTTACACAGATGCAAAAGTTTTACTGTAAATTGTCATTAAAATATTTAATAATTTTGGCCTTGGCACCTGTGGCTCAAGCCGCTAAGGCGCCAGCCACATACACCTGAGCTGCGGGTTCAAATCCAGACCAGGCCCGCCAAACAACAATGACAGCTGCAAGCAAAAAATAGCCGGGCATTGTGGCGGGTGCCTATAGTCCGAGATACTTGGGAGGTGGAAGCAGGAGACTCACTTGAGCCCAGGAGTTGGAGGTTGCTGTGAGCTGTGATGCCACAGCACTGTATCCAGGGTGACAGCTTGAGACTCTGTCTCAAAAAAAAAAGAAATTAATAATTTCGTACATTGGTGCATACCTATATAAAGCAGGTACAGTAAAAACAAACAAAGGAGTGTTGACGAAAAGTAAATGTCATTTAAACTAGAACCCTGTGAGTTAAAGGAAAATATTCATAAACAATGGAATATTGTTTGGTCTAACCTTCTCTTTCTCCTCCTCCTCCTCAACGGTTGACCTTGCCAGCAGTTTTATTCGGAAAAAGTGGGTCATCCATCCACAAAGTGTTCTTAGACAACCAAGTCTTATCCACTTTATTCCCTAAATAGCTCTCCAATCTGTCCAATTCACTTCTACCTCAACTCTATTAAAGTTTCTACCATCTCTCACTTTCTAACGAGCCTGACCTCTTCCAACACTGTAGTTGTGCTGATTCCAAGATGGTTCTCTAATTACTTCAGCCCTGGTTTAAATACCTTCAGTGACTCCTCATTGTTCTTAGGATAAAGACAAAACTCTCTGTCATGACAGAGGCCCCTCTACTCTCTAGTCTTTTTTTGCACTGTGTTCTCCCCTCACTCCCTCACATTTCCCATCCTGCACCTGCCCTGGGGCCTTTGCCTGTTTAGTCCTGAGAGCTCAGCTCAGCTATCCTTTCCTCAGGGGAGCTTTCAGTGACCTCCCTAACTAGGGCAAATCTCCTTGTTACAGGCTCTCAGGGCCACATACTTCTTTGTTGTACTTGTGCTGTTTTATATTTGTTTTGAAATGATTATATGCTTAATGTTTCCCTTCCCCTTAATGCTGAGAGTTTCTAAAAGCCACAGATTGTATTTGTTTTTTGCTCACTGTTCTTTCCCAATTGTCTAGTAAGTAGTGCCACATAGTAGGTGTTTTCAATGAATGTATAAGAAAAGATAAATGAATGAATAAATGTATGTATGTATGAATGGAAGGGTGAATAGGTGAGGGGCATGAGTTTAAAAGCAGGATAGGAATTATAAGGAAGAAATAAGATGAAACTGTTTTTGAAGAAGTTGCTGATTAAATGGGCAGCAGATGTGGAAAGAGAGAGGAAAGATAGTATTTATCTTCTTTTTTTGTTTATGTCCTCTTTTATTCCTCCTTTCCCTTTCTAAATAAACCTACTATTTTGGATTTTAAATATATTCATTTATTTATTTTATTTTCTTTATCATTAAATCATAGCTGTGTACAATAGTGCAATCAAGGAGTATAATGTGCTGGTTTCATATACAATCTTAACTATTTTCATCAAACTGATTAACATAGCCTTCCTGGCATTTTCTCAGTTATTATATGAAGACATTTGTATTCTGCATTTAGCAAGGTTCGCCTGTGCCCTTCTAAGATGCACCATAGGTGTGGCCCCACCACTTACCCTCCCTCCACCCCAACCTCCCCCCTCTCCTTCCTACCCTTGCCCCTTTCCCCATATTCTTGTGCTATAGTTGGGTTATACCCTTCATACGAAAGCTATAAATTAGCTTCATAGTAGGGCTGAGTACATTGGATACTTTTCTTCCATTCTTGAGATACTTTGCTAAGAAGAATATGTTCCAGCTCCATCCATGTAAACATGAAAGAGGTAAAGTCTCCATCTTTCTTTAAGGCTG
>CAUYRH010026049.1:0-96006 GCA_963574655.1 Perodicticus potto
AGACTCGCTTGAGCCCAGGAATTGGAGGTTGCTGTTAGCTGTGATACCACGGCACTCTATCCAGGGTGACAGCTTGAGGCTCTGTCTCAAAAAAAAAAAAAAAAAAGTGAAATAAATGTCACGTGGATGTGGAGAAAAAGGAACACTTCTACATTGCTGGTGGGAATGCAAACTAATATATTCCTTTTGGAAGGATGTTTGGAGAATACCTAGAGATCTAAAAATAGAACTGCCATTTGATCCTATAATTCCTTTACTAGGTATATACCCAGAAGGCCAAAAACCACATTATAACAAAGATATCTGTACCAGAATGTTTATTTCAGCCCAATTCATAATTGCTAAGTCATGGAAGAAGCCCAAGTGCCCATCGATCCACAAATGGATTAATAAATTGTGGTACTTGTATACCATGGAATAGTACACAGCCTTAAAGAAAGACGGAGACTTTACCTCTTTGATGTTTACACGGATGGAGCTGGAACATATTCTTCTTAGCAAAGTATCTCAAGAATGGAAGAAAAAGTATACAATGTACTCAGCCCTACTATGAAACTAATTTATAGCTTTCATATGAAGGCTATAACCCAATTATAGCACAAGAATATGGGGAAAGGGGCACGGGAGGGGAGGGGAGAGGGGAGGATGGGTGGAGGGAGGGTAATTGGTGGGACCACAACTATGGTGCATCTTACAAGGGTACAGATGAAACTTACTAAATGCTAAATACAAATGTCTTCATACAATAACTAGGAAAGTGCCATGAAGGCTATGTTAAACAGTTTGATGAAAATGTTTCAGATTATATATCAAGCCAGCACATTGTACCCCACGATTGCACTAATGTACACAGCTATGATTTAATAAAAAAAAAATAATAAATAAATAATATGTCAAGCACTATTAGAAACCAGTTACTAATATTTAAAATTTCTATGTGGATTTAAAGGCTAATTACAGTCAAACTCAGCTAAATTTTTGACTCGCTTCATTGTTTTAAGCAATGTGACTTTGGTTTGTTACTTACTGTCTCTGAGACTCACTTTCTTCACTTGTGATATTAGAGATGATCAATATATTTAATTCATGACATTATTGTAAGCATCAAATAAGGGTATGTAAGTACACTGAATATCAATTTAATCTCCTTGTGCTTGTGTTTTATTTTCTTAAGGTAGTCTAGAGCAGCCTTCACTTTAGGCTAGTGTGGCCACACTCCCAAGTCATTTACTTCATGCTACTATCCTAATTGAATTCTAAGGTTATTCTGCAAATTTTCTTCATTCTGTAGGGTTGGAACACCTATGTCTTCCACAATTGTGTTATCTTCAAAAGGATGATTCATTTCAGAGCACCCAGTGTATACTATCAGGACATCAAGAATCTCAATCTGTCATGTATGATATAATGTTTGGCAGAAAACTTAGGGGACATCTCTGCAGATTTCTAGAGTTTCATTGTTCAAACTCTTACTTCACAGCAGAGACCTTTGCACTCTGCCTGGGCTACACTGTCTGACACGTCCATCAAGAAAGAGCTTAGAGGCTGACCACCCAGACATTATGGTGCTCACCAGTCTTGTTTTCTTTCCTCTAGAGAACACAGTCTTGCGACACTTGTCTTCCAATATCTGAAACCAGTTGCTTCACAGAATTCTCCACTTTTATAGTTGTTGTGGTAGGAGAGTTAGTCTTCTCCTAGTTATTTCCTCATGGTTAGAAATGCCAATCAACGAGAACTTACAGTAATGCAGACTTACATATATATTTAGACACTTATGAGTTTGATTTAATTACAGTAAATGGCAAATGTTTTCAAAGGTAACCAAACTTTACCTAATTATTGAAAAATAAAAATATTTAATTTAATGTGATTTAATTTAATTCTAGGGAGTAAAAAGATGAAAAATGCCTACTATAGAGTTTATGAAACCAGTTTCCATTACATGTAAACTTGAATAAAATCAAAATAAAAAAATCAAAGAAGGATCAAGGCATATGTACAAGAAAAGTGAATTCAATGACTGTGAAAGAATTTACTTGCAGTAACTATATATATGTATACATTTATGTGTATGTATTTATTATATACATTATGTGTATACATATATGTTTAGTGTATGCACACACATTTTTGCATACCACAAACATAAATTCAGATAGTTAAAGAAATAGATGTATAGTTGCAAGACTCAATGGGAGAATAAATTATGGAGGCCCTCAATAGTTAAAATCAAGATTTGAAATTGATATAAAGTCTGAGATTCTCAAATGAAAGAATAATATAGTGAAATAAATAAAATAGAAATATTTGTTTTGAAGGTATATTTTAGGTGAATTGCAACTTGAAATAGCTGGAGAATGAAAAGTCATCTCAGATATTATTGGGAGAACAAAGATAAGATGTTTCAAGGTAGTGGACAAGGGTAATGATATTGAAGATGGAAAACAAAAAATAAAGCAATGACAACAAAGAAATGCCTGGCTGGAAAACATCGGATGTGTGAACTGATAGATTTGCAGCCTAAATGGAAATGACAACCAACATGAGAGAGAGAGAGGTGATTGTGTCATAAATAGGATACAAGTACAAATATCTATGTTTGTTCACATATGCTTTAGCTAAATCATTTTAAAATGATTTTGGTGATCTGTACTATGCCATAATGTAGTCACGTGTAGTATTTAAGTCATTTATAAGCTGCAAAACAAATATATTTTGTGTAACAGTGGTGTTTTATTTCAAGCTATAGACATGCTATTGGAAATACATCAATTTACTATTTGGATATTACATTGTTACAGATGGGCTATCTGTACAAAACACAAAGAATTTGGTATTTAAAGAACTTTTATATTTTAATCTTTTGTAACGTTGCTAGCATCTTTCTAATTAGTCTTAAGAAATATAAATTTCCATATGTGCTTTTGTTTTTAAAAAAGTTTTATGAACTAATATTTCTATGATTCTATTTGTAGAAAATATTGATGTCAATTTTCAACTGTTTGAAGGACTGACATTTTTAAAAGGCAAAATCCTTTATCTGTTATTGTTCCATAAGTAAAATAGGGAACTTGAGTGTATTTTTCAGGTATATTGAAATAGAATTGTATGAAATTGGAGTGGTTTAGGAAGACAATAGGCAATATATAAAGAAACATAATTGAGCTGTCATATACCTTTATTATGGAAACTTAAATTTTGTCTGCAATATTACTAATAGAGAAAATGACTACTTTCTACCCACCATTATTAAGGAATAATTGACAAATAAGAATTATATATATTTAAGATGTACAGTGCTATGTTTTGACATACATATATTATGAAACTATTACTACAACTGAGAAAATTAATATATCCATTGCTTTACATAGTTGATTTTTGTGTGTATGTGTATGTGTGTGTAGTAAAAATACCTAAGATCTACTGTCTTAGCAAATTTCAAACATTCAATACATAGTTAATGATGTACCATGATGTATGTTTGGTTTCCACTAGTTATTCAATTTATAAATGAACATTTATACCATTTGATCAACATCTACCCATTCTCCAATCTTTCCTTTTCAGCCTCCAGCCCCCACAGCCTTGGTAACTTCCCTTCTACGGGAATATAGTGATTACTTTTAGAAGCAAACGTGGCTGGATTAAGGGATGCCTAGGTAGCTGGTAAAGCGTTTTTTTTTTTTCATTTGTCTGTGAGTATGTTTCAGAGATTGAAATGTAAGTCCATGGACTGAGTAAAGAATATTCACCTTGAATGTGGTGGATAACATTCAATGGGCTAGGGAACTGCATGTAACAAAAAGGGCTGAGGCAGGTTCTTTTATGGAACCAAGACACCCTTCTTCTGCCCTCACAAGTTTGAACTCCAGTTTCTTGGAGTTTGAACTCCATGATTTCTTCTAGTGGTCCCGGGGCCTCACATTGAGGCTTACACCATCCTCTGCCTTGTTTCAGAGGCTTTCAGACATGGACTGAGCCATGGTACCAATCTCTCTGGTTTTCCAGCTTGCAGATGGCCTATCACAGGAGTTCTCAGCCTCCATATTTCTCTGAGCCAGTTCCCCTAATAAATCCTCCTCTATCTATCTATCTATCTATCTATCTACCTACCTACCTATCCATCCATCCAGCCAGCCTATAGATTCTGTATCTCTGAAACACCCTGATATACCATATAAGTGAGATCATGAAATATTTTTATTTTTATGTCTAACATATTACAATTAGCATAATGCCCTCCAGTTTCATTATGAAAAGGTGATACACCAGGATTATGAGAAAATGATTTCTTAATAGACATTGAATCTGTGGAAATTTCTCAGTATTTTATCACATTGTTAGCTCATTTTTTTTTCCAAATTAATTTTTAGGGGTATTAATAAAAGACCCCCCAAGCCAAAGTCCAGTGTTTGCATATTTTCATTTTATACATAAAGGTTGTCTCTAATAATAATGATCGATGATTGGAATAGTTATTAAAATATAAAGTAAGATCCAAACACATGTCTTAATTTGTTATATCAATATCTTACACTAAATTACTTGTTCTTCTTTATAATAAAAAGCTGTCATTTTCAACAGGTGTAGGAGGCGTTAACTTAATGAAGCCTGTCCATCCATACAGGATATGTAATATTGCTTTATTTTATAGATGAAAAGCAATATACTGAGCAGACTATCTAATCTTAAATAATAGAATTAGAAATGGCAGAAGTGATAAAGACTGGGGTTCCTACTCAAAATGTCAAGCTTTTAAATACTATTGCACATCATTTGTTATCCATCTAACTAACTTTTTCTTGCCATAATAGAAATCTTTCAAACTGCCCTTAACAATGAGTAAAAATGTTATTAGCGTATTTCTAAAATTCTGGCCATATCTTTAAGAATGGTATGGACTATTACCCCCCCTTTTCATCTTGGCTAACAGTGATGCTAGTCCCATTTTTGTGTTTTATAATTTTATTACTTTTTATAATGTTTTGTTTAATGTGTAAGCAGCTCTTACTAAAAAATTTGAGGGCAATTAGTGGGATCACACCTACGGTGCATCTTAGTAGGGTACTGGTGAAACTTAGTAAATGCAGAGAATCAATGTCTTTATATAGTGATTAAGAAAACGCTATGAAGGCTATCTCTCACAGTACGATCAAAATGTTTCTGATTGTATATGAAGCACGCTGCCCTATGATTGCACCAATGTACACAATTACGATTTAATAAAATTATTAAAAAAAAAGTTACTGTGAGACAAATTTGATATACATGTGACCATTACTTTGCTTCACTCATCAAGAGACCCCCCCCCAAAATGGAAGGCCTCAGAAGCAGAGTTTCTCTCTGACCTTCTTCTACCTTCCTA
This sequence comes from Perodicticus potto, assembly GCA_963574655.1. Lineage (NCBI taxonomy): Eukaryota > Metazoa > Chordata > Mammalia > Primates > Lorisidae > Perodicticus > Perodicticus potto. The sequence goes on from CAUYRH010026049.1 coordinate 5,372, forward strand.
TTTTTCATTCCTCATCCTCTTTTGAGATAAGTCAGAGAAACCAGAATCATATTTCCCAAGGCGGTTCATAGATACTAGAACCCCTTTCCGACAAAGATAGCCGTAAAACCTACGAATATTACTCTAACCTTCCCCCACCTTTCCACGTGTTAACTGCCAGCCATAAAGAAATGAAGATCTCATTGCAGAGTGGTCCTGCTTCATACCTGTGACAAAATACATGTTACATCAGGAAGGCCAAGAAGAATCTCAAAAGAAGGCCTTGGCAGGTTTTGCCATTCAAACTATTAGCCATTAGCTCATACCCTTTTTCTGCCCAATGACATTTCTACACAGCTGTCTCTGCTTCATTGAACCTAAGCATTTAATTAGATGGCATCACCTGTATCTTTGGGAATTCCTTCTGAAGGTGCCTGTGCCATGTAAAGCTATGATCAAATACATGTGTTAGGCTTTTCTCTTACTAGCCTGTTGTTTGTTAGAGGGGTGTCGGCTGTGACCTTTATGATGGGGAAGAAAAGGATCAACATTCTCTCCTCCCTTATACTTCCTACTATTGTTCTTGTCGACACTTCATTTCACATATTAATTTCAATTATATTAGCCTTTCTAGTTGTGAAATATAACATTTACAAAGCTCAAATTGCTTAGCTTAGTACTAGAAATCCGAAAATCCAAGTTTGGCTTGTTTTATCTTCTATTACCACCTGTAAGTAAACTGTTTGTCAGATAACTTGAATATCACATTTAACAAAAACATTTACACTTTTTCTGATTATACCTTCAATATATTCATGTGTGAAACGAAGGAGAATTCCCAGAAAATAAAAATCATCCAAGATTGTACCAACCAGAGATAACCAATATTTCTGATATTTCTTATATAGTTCTAACGAGTATTTAATTTTGTCTGATACAGAAATGAGAAGCATCATTTCACCTTGCTTTATTCATTAACATTATCATTAAATGTCCTTTCACATAAGATATTAATTAGTGAATTATTGATACTTTCATTCAGTAAAGTGCTTCGGTATCCCATGAATACAATGTTCAATTTATCTCACATTTATTCCTTTCTCATTTCCCCTGCCATATTCTTAGATCAGGGCACCATCATCTCTTGTCTAAATTAGTCAGAAAGCTTCTTAGCTGTCTCCCTTTTATTCCATTTTGCTTCCTTTTAAATTTTTTCAGGTAATTTCCCAGAGTGCTCTTTATTGTTTAGCCCACAATAAGCTTTTCGGGGTTCTTTGAAAACACCAAGACCCTACTTTCTTCAAAGGTTTACAAATGTCATACCCTCTGCCTGGAATATCCTTTGGATATTTAGTATGGCTATCTAAGGTTTTGATTTAAAGAAACTCATAACATATTAATATTCTATCTGCCAGGAGATTGGGGACCAAAGACCCCATTCTTGGCAAGGGAAAGCACCCCCAGAAAAAGAGGAAAATTAAAAAGAAAGCTGAGTGAGTTGGAACAAAGAAAAGTCAGCTAGTTTACATTTAAGCTAGCCACTGGTGGCAAGCTTCCTGCCTTTTCTGAAATTGTAGCCTGTTGGGAATACAGCTTACAAACACCCCTGCTGTGTCTGTGAGCACTCTGAGGAAAAATGGTCATAGAAGAGGCTATGGCAAAGACCTGGAAAGATACATTAACTGAGTTATTTCCTGTCTAGTAAACAGGCAAAGCAGATCCCCATTGTGGAGGTTTGCATTTGACTGGGGCAGAGATCAAGTAAGTAGCTCAAGCCTTGAGATTGGGGGAGAAGAGTTTATATCCCTTATCGCAGAGGAAGATCCTCTGTAGTGGTGATGGAAGGAAAATTCCACTCTTCCATAGATTCCTCAGAGGAGATTAACAACAGTGGCTGGCATTTTACTCCACAGGGAACTAGCAGAGTTTAACACCTCCCTAGAAATCTGTGTGTGTGATCTCAAGTGGGAGGCTCTCCCAATACAAGGCCTAGATTTTAGATTTCTTGAGGCTACTCTTAAGGTTAATATAACAATAGGACCTAATATGTTTTTTTTTTTTTTTTTTTTGTAGAGACAGGGTCTCACTCTATCGCCCTCTGTAGAGTGCTGTGGAGTCACAGCTCACAACAACCTCCAGCTCTTAGGCTTAAGCGATTCTCTTGCCTCAGCCTCCCAAGTAGCTGGGACTACAGGCGCCTGCCACAGCACCCAGCTAATAGGACCTAATATGATCAATCAGAGAAACTGCTGCTGTTTTGTTCCCTCCCTCATCTTACCCTCTGGACAAATAGACTTCCATAAAAGCAGAGTAGAGCAAACATTTGGTGCCATTGCCGGAATCCCACAAATGAGCAATGGGCTCCTGAGCTCTCATTTTAAATTCTACTCTATGTCTCATGTCTCTTTCTTTACCATCGTTTCTAACTCTGTATTTCTTCAGTTGGTCGTTTTAACTCTATATTTCTTCAATTGGTCACTGCCAGTTTCGACAGGTCTTAGTGGACCATGCTCCTGACACTATCTAACCAGAATAGAATCACCCCTTACACTTTATCTTTGCCAAAAGGCCGAGAAGCGATAGAATCACCCCTTAATGATCTAAATGCATAGTTCTTTTTCATACTACCTGCCATGATATACTATAATTAACTTTGGTGTGTGTGTGTGTGTGTGTGCGCGCGCACGCGCGTGCATGCTCCACAATTAGATAATAAGAAGCTTGAGGGCAAAAACAATAAAAAAAAATTAAAAAAAAAAAAGCTTGAGGCCATTACTCTTTATGTCAATGTATGAATTTCTGAAGAATGTCTGCCATTGCTCAATCAGTTAGTCAATAAATATATCAATTAATTAATTAGTACATTCAAGAATTAATAAGCCAATTACATAGAAGAAGCTGGAAACAATAATCCACAATAAACTTATCATTCCCAAATTTACAACACTTTTCCTTTACTGCTCAGAGCTAATTAATCACATTTTGCTTCATAACGCAATACAAGCTGACATCTCATACATTTGATTTTCAATTATGCATGATTGAATACCTTTTTCATTTGAATCAGAAGTATAAGAATTCTATCATATCATCATATCATATTTCCATTATTCTTGTCTAAATGACATATCAACTCCATAGAAATTCTCTGATAGGTCAAGTACATTTAGATTCAGGAGAAGAAGAGGTTATTTTCTGAATACACTCAGACTAAGTCATCTAAGTCTTTTGCTTAAATAATGCCATTTAAAAGTAAGTCTTCTGATAAATCACTGAACTAAACATATCTTTTCAAATAAATGCATTATCCATTTGAGGATCTTGGATACCAGTTTGTGTAGCAACTGTAATAATCACCCATGTTTTAGTTTAAACAGGCTGTGCTTGATTAATATAAGGTTTTATGACATCTTACTTTATGGTGGCTGTTTCTGAATTACATTACATTTTTCTACTCACACTGAGTTATTTAGATCACAGTTGTAACATTCATGACATGAATGATAGTGCCAAAACACTTTTACTCTTTCCTTGGGAGTAAACCAGGAGGCAAAGGACTTCCATATAAAATGGGAGATGTAAAATCAGATAAAGATTTGACCCTTGCTAGTTTAGTAATTCTACAAATTTGGCAAAAAAATACTTAAAATGCTTACCTTCTCAGATGAGTATTTATGTTAAAGGTTTTGTCAAAGAGTATGTATAATAAATTGTCCTGATTTTTACTAATAAGTAAACAATTCATAGTTGTTCTGGTTATTTGTGGATCAAGGAAAGATATATTTTTGCCCCAAGCTATCCCTACTCTTAAATATTCTTTTTACCAAAGCACTGATAAACTGATAGACCAAATATTTATTAGTTATGCAACTTAATCATAACCATATTATTCATATTAATGTAAATTACTATTTTAATGTGTTAATATAAATTAATTACATTAGTACAGTCATTCTAACAGTACAATGTAAGGTAATAATAATACAGCGATAAGCTCATATTTGTTAACACATAAGATCCATTCTACGATAGTTACTATAAGGCAAAATACATTTGTATCAGCTATAATCATCCAAACATGATTTTTTCATAATTTAATGAAATCTTATTTAACAGACAAGAGATTTTCCAAAGTAAATGTTGAATTTACACAGTGTAAATTACTTTTTCTGTCTATAAGACTAAAATTAAAAATTGTTTGGTTTTATTTAGAGAATGTATTAAACTTTTCACTGAATTAATGCGCTGAGATGCCCTCAGTAACTCAGAGGCTTGGCACATTTGCCTTGTCATATATTATCAACCTACCGTCTGGGAAGTCCGGATGGCTGAGTTGCAAGTCTTTGCAAGTTCGTGCTGGATTGGTTTGAGTACCCATTGGAAACTTCATATACTCAATGTCTTGTTTCAGTGAATTGAGAGAACCAAAGATTTCCTCCATTCCATCCCAGTAATCAACAACATTATCTTCTGCATCAGCTTGCATGCTTTCAGTATGCCTTCTTGTTTTTTTGGGTGACAAGATTGGTAAAGGCTGAATGACTTCACCCGGAGGACCCTGCAAAGAAGATTGTGCATGTGATTGTTTCACAGAGTAAAATATTATGCAGATGTTAGTTATTATAGGCTATGGTTTTTGTAAGAAACAATAGTTGGTTTAGTTGTTCCATAGCTACAAAATGATACATAATGTTTATAAAAATATTCACATATATACATGTGAACTTTGTAAGTTATTTTGCAAAAAAAAACCCTGGAGATATTGAGGTAGGTACACAAATCAGATGTTTCTGGCCCTCATGTACATATTAATGTAGCGAAGATTTGTATAGATGTATGTTACATATGTTATTTTCTCATTTCGTCATTTTTCCTCATTTATATGCCCCATCTCCACACTCAGATTCTAACTAAAGTCTCCAAGTTTTACAAAAGCATTTCAATGCTCCTATACTATCTAATGAACTGTCTATTACGCTTGATAATAATTTGTATCATGAAACATTTAAAACTTTTAAAATATGCCTAAATATGCATAACTTGAATCTTTACGAATTAGAAAACTTAAAACAAATGCAACCAGACTTGAATTTACCTTAATAGCGAGCTACACCAAATAGTTAATCCATATCATTATGGGTTGAATTGCATCTCACAAAATTTTATGTGAAAGTCCTAACTCCCAGTACCTCAGAATGTGATCTTATTTAGAAATAGGGTGCCTGAAGATAAAATTAGTTATGATTAAGTTCATTAGGATGGGCCTTAATCCAAGATGACTGATAGTCTTAAACAAAGGGGAAATTTGAAGACAGAGACACCCACAGAGGGAAGATGATGTGAAGAAACACAGAGAGATGGCAGCCTTCTCCACGGCCAGGAGAGAGGTGAGGGCACGATCCTTCCCCACAGACCTCAGGAGAAGGCAGCCCTGCAGACACTTTGATCTAGGACTTCCAGCTTACAGAATTGTGAGACGATACATTCCTTTTGTTTAAGCCACAAGTTCTATTCTCAGCTAATTTCAGCTCTAGCAAACAATACGTATATTGTTGGAAACATTTAAGTTGAAGAAAGAAGACTAAACAGTTTTTCACATGGATTTATATTTTAATTCTACTCCTTAATAACCATGTGAAGCCTGGAAAATGTTGGTACTAATTTAGCTTCTATTATGGCTTTTTTGTTATTACTATTACATATGCACTAGCAAAAGAAAATGCCGAGCAAGTGAACTTCTGTCTTTATTCCTAGAGTCAGGTATAAATATATCCATGTGGCATAACATCAGTTGGTTTCATTAAATTGTAGCATAAAAAAGCATGTGGTAGTTTTGAAAACTAATAAAAACCAGGTTATTATAACACATAATTAAGGTATCTCTCTATTTAAAGAGTGAAATCAATGAAAAGTCTTGACAGCTAGACATGATTCCTTAACTGATATAGTCACCATTTCCTATAAAATCAGCACTTTTGACCGGATGTGCTTTTTTTGTCCATCTTATTAATTCAGAGAAATCATTGGCAGTCTCCAAATGCAAATTATCAGAACATCATTCTTGTTAACATCCACTTACTGGAGGCCCAGGAGGCCCGGGAAGACCACTGTCACCTTTCTGCCCAGCAGGTCCCTGTTAGAAAGAGAAAGGGAGAGGAAATAAATGGAGAACAGGCAATTAACCAGGATCACTGAGAAACAAAAATGCGGAAGAAAAAAGTACTTACAGAAGAGCCTTTGTTACCCTTTGGGCCTTGAGGACCCTACAAAATGCAAAGGAAAAAGCACAGATAAAAATCTGAAGCATTTCTTTAACTTTGGCATATTTGGAACTTTACTCTACCTTACAAGACTCTTTTGTTTTGTACTTACTGGTAAGCCTGGGGGACCAGGTGGACCTATGGGACCGGCAGGACCTGGAATTCCCTAGAGAGAGAATCATCCGATTTAAATAGCTTCCTCAGTATTCCATTGCCAGGATTCGCATAACAGCACACGTTCAAAAATTTAAAGGACTGATACATAAAATAACTTAGAGTTTTTTCACGGTAAATCTAAGGAATAACTTGCAAAATCATGTGAAATTTTTTCCTATTTTAATGTACTGTCAATACGTTTTTTGTTTTAAATACACACGTGTGGGGGGCATGTGTGTGTGTGTAGACCTGTGAAGTGTCACAGGCCTGTAGTCCTACAACTCTGAGAAGCTGAGGGAGGTGGATTGCTTGAGCTCAGGAGTACATCAGCCTGAGCAAGAGCAAGAGCCCATCTCTACTAACAATAGAAAACTAGCTGGGCACTGTGGGTGGAGGGGCGCCTGTTATTCCAACTACATTGGAGGGTGAGGCAAAGCATCTCTTGAACACAAGAGTTTGAGGTTGCTGTGAGCTCTGATGACATCATGGCACTCTATCCAGGGCAACAAACAGAGTGAGACTCGGTCTCAGTAAATAAACAAACAAACAAACAAATAAAGATTTACATGTAATGAGATTTAATCCATGCATTTTTAGTTACCACCAAACTATACATTTTTATGATTTCTAACTTAAATCATCTTTTTAAATTTACTTGTCCTAAGGTTTTAGAAAACAATACTGCCTCAAGGAGACATTCTTTAAATTACTTGTTTGGTCATATTTAAAGGACAGTCATGCGAGTGTATTATTCAAAAGGAGTAGGAAGAAATTATCCATATTTTCACTTACCCCATCTCCCTTTGCTCCCGGAGACCCTTGAGTTCCAGGGAGTCCTCTGTCGCCCTTTTCCCCTTGTTCTCCTGGGGGACCAATCAGGCCAATTAAACCAGGATGTCCCTTTGGAAGGCAGAGAAAAGAAATTTTAATAATAATTAAGGTACAACCATTATTAAATGCTAGTCATAAAAATATGGATCTTAGATTCATAAAACACAAAATTAAAAATGCACATAAAACACAAAGAACCATTCTGTGCAGAAATCAAGGCAGAATCTCCCTTCTGTCACCTAAATGGATCACTTGCTGCTTACAGGAAGTGGTGGCTTTATTAAGGGTTGGGAGTATTATGGAACAAATGCTTCCTAAAAATGTCATCTTCACTGCACCTCAGGAATTGCCTCAGTTAAAAGACCAATAATGGGATTGGCGCCAGTAGCTCAGCGGCTAGGACGTCAGCCGCATATACTGGAGCTGGAGAGTTTGAATCTAACCCAGGCCTGCCACATAACAATGACAACTACAACCAAAAATAGCTGGGCATTGTGGCGGGCGCCTGTAGTCCCAGCTCCTTGGGAGGCTGAGGCAAGAGAATCGCTTAAGCTCAATACTTTGAGGTTGCCGTGAGCTGTAATGCCACAACACTCTACCCAGGACAACAAAGTGAGATTCTGTCTCAAAAAAAATAAATAAGTAAAAAAAAAAAAAAGACCAATGACTATATATAATATTGGTGAAATAAACAACCCAAAACTCCTAATTCTAACTTGCATCTCATTTAATATGATTTATTCTTCAGCAATTCTGTGTGTCTTTTAAATACATTCAGAGATTTTAAATTAAATATTGTACAAACAATATTAATGTCATTATTTAAAATTTAAAAACAATTTTAAATTAAAATTTAAAAAAAATTTTAAATTAAACTTTAAAAAAATTTTTTTCTAACTGGTGCAACTAAGCATAAATTCTAGGAGATCATATTACTTTTTAAAAGATATTTTTAGTTTTATTTTCATGGTTAAAAACATAAGAATGGGTATTTTGTTATTTCATTTGTTTATTTTCTGAATAGCTATTTTAGAATAACCATATGCTTTCTCCATATGGTTCCTAAAAGGAAACACTGAGAAGATATAATACTGATCTCTGGTACATTTTTTATTATTTGCATATTTTCCCTTCTCTAAATATTTCTGAGATGACAAGGATTCAAAGCTTTTTCCATGGTTAAAATGGCAATAATACTGTTGTAAATTTCCTTTTCAATGGTTTCAGCCTGCAAAGTTAATTGCTTCTACTGTTAGTACAACAAATTTGTATTATATGTTTTTATTCTTACCTTTTCACCCTTGGAGCCAGGGTCACCTTTAAGACCTGGTAAACCAGGAGGTCCCTAAATAATAATTAGAAAAAAAGACAAATAAAAATGGTGTAAATAGGAATAAGAGAATCATATTACTACTCACAGAGCTACTTTGGTTTTGGTCATTGGAAGTTCAAAAATAATGATGAGTGTTAATTTATTTTACAAGAATCTAAATAAATTTAATTAAAATATGACAGTTTAATTTGTAAATGTCCCATTAAACTATATTTGTTATTTTGATCAAATAAACTGAAGTTAAAAATAAGACATACTTTACATGGCATTTTAGGTGAGAGTAAAGTGTACACTTTAAGTTACATTTATTTAAGAAGGGATTTCCAGATTACTATATAATCAATGAAATATTTCTATTCCAAACAAATGTTAAGGGTTAAAGTATTTCAGCAAATTTCTTTTAAAAATTCAATAAACTTTTGATAGTCGATGGATATTTGATAACCACCGAAGTTTTTGACAAATGTTTCAACACACTGTTCTGTGTTTACTTCAGTAAGAACTACATTTGCAATTCTCAAAATGATTCCCTTATAATTTGTAGAATAAGATAATATCTATATATCCTGACTTAAAAATGGAGTTCTATACTTCTGCTAAGTGATGGTCAATTTTCTGAATTCTGATTTGATTCTTATTCCTCATTCTCTTATAAATAGACATCTTTTACTATGAGTAGTAGACAGAGAGATATATACTAAGAATATCTAATAATCACAGTAACCTCATGCATTTCTAAGTGACCACACAAAACTATCCTATTGAGTACATCGTCAATGTTCACAACAATCCTGATGAAGTAGTTATTTGTGTTCTTCTTACTTCCAAAAAACGGGTCATTGAACTTCCTTGTATCTAGACTACAATTCAAATTTAGTAATCTGGTTCCAAGTCCAAAATTCTTCAGGCAAATGGTATTGGACTATTCTTAAAAGTGACAGCCATCGGCAAGAAGAAGACTCTAGTAGGTAAGACAAAGGATATTCCAAAAGAGCAATAAAGCAATTTAGCAAACTACCAAAAAAGATAAGTCTTTGAGAAAGTAGACAGATTTAGACTCCAAAAGTTTTAGAAGGAAGGGCTTCTACGTGGAAGACGGGAGGCTGAGAGGAGGCAACATTTATTGCATGACTTTGACTTGGCTGAGAGAGATTTGGGAAGAAAAAGAAACGCCAAAATGTCTTGAATCTTGAACTAAAAATCCCAACTATTGAGCCAGAAATGCATTAGCAAATTATAATATGAATGGAATTTGATTGTCATTACATAACTATGTCAGAGAATATGATATTTTATCATTTTCTTCCTCAATACTTTGCCGCCATCAGAACACTTGAAAATCAAGAACACCAAAAGATCACAGGACCACCCTGCTGACTACGTTTCTGGGTTGAAGATACTGGAGAACTGGTATCAGTTACTCCTGCTTCGTTCTCATGGGATTTTTAGGAATTGACAAGTGACACTATTCCTTTTATTTAACAAAGAAACAGACAAGCAGAAACTTATTAATTTTGTGCGATCACAAAGCTTGCCAATGGAAGAAACAAAGACTTGACCCCAAGTCTCATGACCTGACCCAATGTTCTTTCCATGGAGAATATTATTTTCTTCTGTCATCACATTACAAAATATACACATCAAAAGGTGAGGGCTTCTTTTTTTTTTTTTTTTGGATCAGTTGATTAGAGTTCACTCCAGGCTGCTCAATGGGGTTTTATACAAAAATTTTTCAGTTTTTAAAATTCTTGTTGGGAGAATTAGCCTTTTCCAAATTACAGTCCCGAGATGGTACTTTTAGCAGTATATTCAAAATTGAATCTCCTATTTAAATGATTTATAAAATTAATAATAAAGAAATTTACTTTTTCAGATTAATATGCCCCTATTTCAATAAACTAGCTTTTTTATAATCTCAGGTTATGACACTTAACCGTTCTTTGTTAACTTACATTTGCATGAAAAGTATGGCATGAATTTAGCAATTAACTCTTACTTTTGCCTTGCTATCCAAGAAAATTTTCACACGGGTGACTTTTGAACAACCTTTTGTTGTGTTTGTTTGTTTGGGGTTTGTTTTTTTGAGACAGAGTCTTACTATGTCACCCTTGGTAGAGTACTGTGACATCACAGCTCACAGCAACCTCAAACTCTTGGGCTTAGGCGATTCTCTTGCTTCAGCCTCCCAAGTACAGGCACCAGCCACAACGCTTGGCTATTTTTCTGTTGGAGTTGTCATTATTGCTCAGCTGGCCCAGGCTGGGTTCGAACGTGCCAGCCTCGGTGTACGTGGCCACACAGTAAACCACTGTGCTATGGGCACTGAGCCTGAACAAACTTTTTAATCTACAAATTGGTGTACTGCAACGTTGATGGAAACCAAAAATAAAATTTTTGTTCTGAAGCTACACATTAAACAATGCAGGCAACAGACACTGTCAGAAGTATTAACCAATGATGTGTATGTATGTGACTCCTGAAATGAGGGTCAAGATAACTTAAATAGGTCACTGCTACCTGCAACAGCTAAGGCACTGAGCAGCAAAGGCAAACTATTCAAATGATTTCTCTGTGAGTCTGAATGATTTTGATCGAACTGAGTTATCTGGATTATGAATCCAAGCAAATTGTTTTAACTTTTACCAAGCTTCGTCATGAGTCATTGCTATTGTACCTTCTACCAGGCTACCATAATAATTTTCCCCCACCTCTAGAGATATTTTGATTCTTCAGTGTGAATGAGCACACACTATATCCCAGTCCACAGTTTTTGGTGAATTTAAAGTATTAAGAGCTACGGATAGGGTTCATGCAGAGAGATGCACTCTGAAAAGTAGCATGGGTTCAGAATAGGAAAGGCCCGGCCTAGAAGCCAGACTCTTATTAGCAATCTAAATTATCTAAACAAAGAGAGTCTAGGTTTTTTCATCTGCAAAGTGGGGATTATAATTTCTATCTCATAGGGCTGCTGTTACAAGGAGCAGATAGGCCCTTTCCTTTTTCTAGTTTCTGAAGCCTGCTCCTTTAACTGAAATTCTGAATATCAGGAGAGAGTAAGAATAGTGTTAACATAAGTCTTTGTGTAAAAATGGTGTCTGGGGCCATGATTGGATATATTTCTATTTGTTTTCATTCATGAATGACTTTGAAATTCTCTATGTATTCATGTAAACGTGGACAACACCCTTACATTGTTCCACTCACAATAGACTAAAATTATTTTCATGGGACATATGTACAGTTTTAAGTGTAGCTACACCTCAGACAGAAAGAAGACTATAAGGAAATTATCAAATTCACTTCTAAATATACAGTCGTCTACCCTTCTCTAAGGTTTCCCTTTCCACAATCCGGACTGTATAAAAAGTGAAACATGGTACAAATGTTAATTATTCTTTAGTTTATTAGTTTTAAATATACTACAGATGAATAGCTACTGACTTTCCCATTCGAATAGTACAAACTAAAATGGCAAACGAGAAGAACTACCACTGATTCTAATAGTTTATGCTTAGTGAGAAACATACTAGGGATTACTGTGTTTTTAATGCACTTTAAATATTTTCTATAAATATTATTTATGAAGGAATTTGAGGTAATGAATATTAATTCATGTAAGCTAATAATCTGTCGTGAAATTACAAACTCCATCTAAGTGTGAATTTGTCAAACAAAGTCAGCTTTTTGTTTTTCACCAACTGGAAATAGAAACTGGTAACATTATGATTTTGAGAGCAGTTATAAATACCCTTTGATCTTGAAGCAGAAAAGAAACATCGGCGCTGCATATAAAAATGTCATCCCAAGTATACATATTTTCTACTTTCTCTTTAGGATATTGTAAATTGAAAACTCCTAGGGAAATACATAATTCATAAGGTATAAGGTGAAAAGGAAAACAGAGACAAGACATTCTTAAATGTTTAGAATACACAGCCAACATTTTCTCGGCTGTATTATTATGCTCTGTGGAATATTTACTGTGATCTATATCTCAAAACTCTAGAGCATTCAACTTTAAAGAAACTGCAGATCCTACACTTTATTTAGAAGATAAAATTGCAAGCAGTGTTTAATTAGGTAAAAGGCAAATGCTTTGTTATTTTAATCATTACAGAATGCTACCATCTCAAATCTGTTTACAGATAGCTTAAATGTAGCATTAAAAAAATCAAACTGTAACTCAGTATGTTAGCCTTTTATTCAGGCTTTTATAGTTTGAAAATAATGCTATCAGATATTTTATTCATCATTTTGTGAAAGAAAGGAACAGATGATAATACTAAAGTAAACCTATGCAGAGATAAACACTAAATAATTTTTCAAGTTCATTAGAACAAATAGGATTTTAAAAGAATATGAAGCAAAACAAAATAAAAACTTAAAATTAAAATGGATGTTAATTCTGCCTCCAAAAATCAAACAAATATTTGGTTATTAAATTATTAAATCATGTTAATTTTGGATTTTGTAGCAAAGGACATAATTATGCACCATCAGCCTTTAAAAAGCTCAATCTTATTCTCATTAAATGTTTGTTGAACATTCAAAGAAAATGCTAATTAAAATGTTTTAAAAGCTTCAGAAAACTCTTTAACAATTCTTACAGGGTTTCACTTAAAAAGAACGCTAATAGAATCCTTCATACAGGCTCATCATTCTCTACCACATGGTGGAGCTCAGGGAAAGCCCCTCAGTTCCACACGGATTTTCTAAGCAGATGTGCATGACTAGTGTATGTTGAATTCATACCCAGAAACCAAGTTTTACCATGTGAAATATTTAGCATTTAAAGTAAAAAATAAGTACTGTTTCATATCTCAGCTTTAGTAGAGCTAATAATATACAGGGGGCAGATATTCTGCTGAAATCATTTTGAGAGTTTTAAAACGTTTGTTTTACTCCACTCCAAAGAATGTCTCCTATAGAATTGTTCCACTGTATCTTGACGTGTAATGAGTGCTCACTCAGAGTTCAATGGTCTAATGAGGTAGCTGCCAATGTGGAAAGATGAAAGTAGGTATATTGTATTTACTGAATAGCTAAGTAATATTTAAAAGGTGGGGAAAGGGGGAATGTCTTGGTAGCTCTGACCAGTGGAACAATATGGTAGGAAGTAACAGGCGTCTTCTAGAAGGGGAAAAGAGACCCACTATGTACTTGGGGAAGTTCAGTGATGAGCAAGCTGAAGCCTATGTAGACTTGGGTGTGGGCATGAATATATTTGTCATTATAATGAGTAAAAATACATCATGCTAATGTGTTTTTCATATAGCTTTCACATGGATTAACTTTGGAGATTAATGCAAGCCTTTATGTTTTCCAATCTCTGTTAGTCTCACCACCCACATCTTATCCACATTTAACGCTGTCTTTCCCTTCTTTAATAATCTTCTACTTCTAAGCAGGGAATGAGTCTTAAAGAAAATGGCATTTCAATGGTCCTAGTCTTTTATATCCCTAGCATTGTCTACATAATTCTATAACAGGACTTACTACACTATGTTCTAACAGCTGTGCTAATTGTACTAGTTGATCTTCTCCATTTGATTAAACATTCCACAACTTCCAAATGGCTTTGCTCATGATACAGATGCACAAATTTGGGGAAATTTAGTCACTTTTCATTAAGAATATCAAATTTATTCTTTTCAAAATATTTACCATTATATTTATTTAATAGTTATTCATTTTATGCTGCCAATACCAATCACTAGTATTTAAAAAATTAGTAACTTCCCCAAAGTCGTTAAGCAGATAAGTGAAAGGACATGTTTTGAAACCAGGGAGTGTGGCTCTAGAGTCTGTGACCCTAACCAGTAAGTGTCATAAGCTATTTCTCCTTCTGATTAAAAAATCTACCTACCAAAATAAATCTCTCTTAGTTGAGTAAAAAAGCTCATTAAATTGCCAAAAATGGCATTCCAAAGATGGTTTATCTGTCCAGACTCACCTGGTGAGGGCTGAGTGGCATTTTCATTGAAATTAGATAGTACTGTTAAGACTAACTGAAGTTAAGAAGAAGCTAAAATACATTCACTTTATAAGTACTTTTCAATAAAAAAAAGCAGTCACAAGATGGAATGCAGCTGGTGCTCATCATTTCACTCTGCCAAAAAGGTTTGAGTTGCTCTGCCCTCCTGCACCAAAAACTCATGTTTACTCAAGAGTCAGAAATACAAACTTCTGCAAGCTGGAATCAGCTGGTATGTCTGATGGTGTTATTTTTAATATCGGCTGAAGGAAACCTTCGGCACGGTGCTTTTGATTTCATCTGCAGAAAGGTCAGAGTAGTTATTGGAAAATCTGAAATAACAAGGAACAAAAAATACCTCTGGAAAATTTTAGGGTGACATTAAGGCAAAGTAATTTATCTTCCAGCTTGCGCCTGGGTGCAGTTAGCAGTTTAGCATACCTAAGGAGGCCATTTCTAAGTTGCTGCACCGATTGGGAGCTGATCCTGCTTCCACCCGAGCCCTGCTCACGTGCTGATGAGGCGGTGTGAGGAGCTGCTAACCTCCAGCTTGCTGTCAACCAACATGTGATGACTGTATCTAGTTACTAAACAAGTTTTCTTTAACTTGTTCAGTGAAAGTTAAAGAAAAAAAATCTCCTGAACACTTTTGAGATATTCAACAGGAAACTGTTATGGCATCTTAATTGAAAGAAATGGTCAAAGTTCTTCCTAAATAATTCAGACTGAATTCAGATTTGATGGCTTCCTGCGTAGGTACATACAGGCATCTCTGAGATGACAGTTCATGATAAGAGGAAGGTTAATAGAGTTTAAGTTACTCGATGGAGGGATTGGATCATTTAAACTACAACGCGTTCCACATGCACGGCGTGCTAAGTGTACGGCTTGCTATTTTGATTAATCACACATACACATACCTACTGCTGATAATGAAGGTCAAATTTCTCTACCATGAAATAGAATCTGTTTACAAAGTAAACAAATCACCGAGTTGGCAATGATTTTAAAGAGCGAGTCTTCCGTTCTCACTTTCTGCTCAAATTTTGTAGCAAACAATAGCCTTGGCTTCATTCATACCAATGAATTGTATGCTGGACCACAAAACGCTGTATTACATTTCTCAAGCCTACTGTTTGTGCACAGAGTTTATGGCTGTGACCGAGTTTCAGGGTTGTGAAACTCATCTTTCTTCACTAATGGGGTTTATTGTTTTATATTTCAGCCTGTATGACTCACAAAAAGAACAATTTATTTGTTCAAGAAATCTCTGCATGTCTGTGCCAGCCTTACTCTTTTAAATGCAGTGCCAGGAAACCACGTGTAATCCCGTGCACTTGGGGAAACTGTCCTTACCAGGAAAAAGACTGGCTGGGTCATTAGCAGCATTTAATTCAGAGTGGAATAATATATATTTTTTTAAATCAAAGCATACAGAAAAAGAAGAACTTCTGATCAAGTAGCATATTTTCCACACATCTATCAGTTAGTAATATTTTTATTCTTTTTCGTCTAAATAATGTATTTTCTTAAAGGCTGTATATTATAAAGCAATTTAATAGTTAAGATTTTTTTTAAATTCTAGCTTATAAATAATTTTCCTTTAAGTGATAAAAAAGATCCAGCTTACCAATGGACCCGGGGGTCCGTCTTGGCCTGCAGCTCCAGGAAGGCCTTGTTCTCCCTACAGAAAATAGAAATGACTGAGTTTTTAACTGTTAAAAATACAAAAAAGGAGAAAAGGAAGCATGGCCTATGAATTCCACCACATGGAGAACATCTGGGAGTGTGGTAAGCAATTTTCTGTCTTTTTACTGTGTGTCTATTTACATATGCACATATACACGTATGTACATGTAGATATATAAACAAAAATCTAATGTCATTGTGATCCTAAGGTTTAGTTTTCTATTCATCCTTTCTAAGTTAGCATTTCACCATGAACTTATTACTAAATCAATGACATACTTAAATATTTTAAGAGCATCTGATTTTACATATGACCTTTACTGAATTCTCCTTAGAAACATCCACACAGTAACTTACAAAATAATGCTGTCAGAAACACCTTCATTAATAACTTTCTAAGAAACAATAGCTATTTTCAAAATAGCATCTTTTATCATAGATGCTCACCACTGGTCCAGGAATGCCCCGAAGACCTTCCGGACCAGGCTTTCCTGCAGGTCCCTGGGGACCGACTGGGCCCGTTTTTCCCGGAGGACCTTCGGCACCTGCTTCTCCCTGTTCGGAAGGAAGACACGCGAACTCATTAATAACGAGAAAATATTGATATTGTTTCATTAAGTGTTCGTGAGGTGTAAGTGTTGTCCAATGTCTGCATGAGACTTTGAACTCGATACCTGGTCACATAACAGGTATAAACGTATGTACACATTTTACCTTCGCTCCTTTCTCGCCCTGTCGTCCTTCTGTGCCTGCAGCTCCAGGAGGGCCCTGTAAGCATAAAGTCGCATTTAAAATACATCACGTAGGAAAGTAATGAAACTCAGGACTTACTTGAAAATACTCCAATTTCATTAGTAACAAACTAAGAAATTTTGGTTTTCTGTCGCTATTTGGTTTAAAACACAGGAGCAAAACTCAAATTTTTGTTATGTAATCAGCTTCACACCCTGAGTGGACTACAGATAATCCCTTCCCATCAATAGTCAACATAATGTTTCCAAAGAAACGCTGGTGGATTAAAAGTCACCCTTTGTGTGATAAACACTCAGATATCATTTATCAGTGACACGAACTGAATTTATCCGATTTCACTTTCATTGTGTTTTCAGAGAGGCTTTGCACTTCATCTTAGACCATCCATATGTTTTTATATCCTTAGACATCACGTGCCAAATAAAGAAACATTTCAAATCACGATGGTCAACAGATACAGTATTTTCATTTACTGGATTTATATAATTTATATAAATCAGTGGTTTTAATATTGCTATCACTTTTTTAAAACCTAGTATTAAAAAAAATAGAACAAAAATCTTTACACTGAAGTTGTCATTCAGAAGCATATGCACCGAAAGATTAAAAAACGAAACTTAATTATGTCCAAGAAATTGCTTTTCATATTTTCCTCAGACCTCTTGTTTTCCATTTATTTACTTCAATTTTCACAGTAAATTGTGCTCAAAACCATTAACTGAGATTGGGGCTGAAGGTTGGCGTTAACTGGTGAGAATAAAGCAAAACAAGAGGATGATCTTCTCTTTTTCAGATGCTATATTAATATTCCAACAGTGAATATATGTTAGCCTTTCTTATATGGTCTTTTAAATCCACTTTTAAAGAGAGAATCAAGGATTTTATCAAGCTCAAGAGAATTCCATGAACAAATTTCATCTCTTAGAGAGTCAAAGACATCGTTAGTAAATTTTTCTGAATATCATCCCTGTAACTTCGTCTATTAATAGACATGCAATGTACCTCAACCCAAAGGTAACAAATGCATACATTTTATATGCAATCTTTTGGAGAGGCTACATTAGGCTGAATGTAGAAAATGCTTCAAAGTAAATCTTTTTCATTTCATACTATTTATGCAGGAGGAATTCTGTAGTGAATCATAAACTTCAAATTTTCCCCAGTGTTAAAATGTTGAGCCATAAATTATCTTTGTGTAATTTTTGAAATACTAACCTATGCAAAGTAGACAAAAAGACCCTAATTGCTTTTACTTTGTAAATAGGAATAATTAAATTCAACGAATAATAGCTTTTCCTTATTTGATGAAGGGTTTTTCCATAATCTAGTGACATAAAGTTATGCAGTCTTAACCTGAAGGAGTTAATTTATACACAGGAATTATATAGTAGAGAAGATTTATCTATATTTAGCTTTATCTAAAGCAAGTCACCCACTGTCTAAAAATAAAAGAAAATCACCTTTATTCCCAAAGAGAAAAGACAATCCAAGTTTGACGATCCAGTAGTCACTATTGTAACAGATTTTCCTACCCATGAAAAATAATCTTCATATAAAATAGCAATATAATCTTTCCACATCAAGTTTTACAATGGTTCTCTATAATTCATTCATTCCCACACTTGTTGCAAACATTTAAATATTACTCACATTCCAAAAATGTTCTATGTATGTCAAATACAAATAAAAAAATTAAATTAAACCCCTAAGGAGTTCATGAAATTTGGTTACAAAGACAGACATAAAAATTAACAAATGCAGTACTTTGTAAAATATAAAGATGTGACAGGTGTGCAAAGCAGGTACCATGATCCAGTTTGGGAGTAGGGAAGGTTTTCCTAAAACACTAACCTCTGATCTGAACGTTGCAGTATAGGTAGATGCGGGACAGGTGTTTGCCTCTAAGACTTTACCTTCTGACCACACATACGGATTGAAAGTACATAATAATCTTTAGAGAACGTGTGAGAGTTCAGTCAGGACGTTAGCCAGGAGGAGTCTGCACATTTGTATTGGTACACTGAGACAGAATGATTAGGGGGCATGATTACGTGGCGGCTTGACACTTGTGTGGGAAAAGGGAAAATCAGCAAGAGACAGGAACATGAGGCACAATATTAACTAAATATTAGCAAAATAAACTATGCAAAGTTAGTGTAAAGCTAAATAGTTGGGTAAATACTTTCAAATATATTAATGGACAAGGGTTCTCACTTTTCATATTTAAAGAATTAGAACAGCTTTTTCCAGACAATATTAACACCCACTAACATTTGGAATATTTCAAAAATAAAGTTAAATAAATCTCATTCGGGGCTTTTCAGAACCTTTAGTATTTGCCAAACAATGAATCTCCAAGATTGGTGTATAATCTGCAGTGGTTTTCAACTTAAACGTAGACCCTGTTGTTCATAATGACTTTTCTTAGGTGGCATAAAGTTTAAGAGATTTTATAATTTACTTTATTATTACAACGTATTTTCTACCTATACATTTATATAAGAATGTTTCAAGAACCTTTGAGAAAGCAGAGTCAGAATTTGTAATTTTAACTAACAGTGGGTATCTCTTTAATATTATATATGTGTAAGCTGTGTCTTATACATGGCATCTGTGTACATGTGTGTGGATGTATAAAAGTAAAGGTTCGTTTGTCTTCATGATCAATTATTAATATCAGTTATTGTTTTAATTTTTCATTGCAAACTTTTCTTTGGTAATATGAGCTATTAATATGTCCATTTTCTGGGTTATAATGCTTAAACTATTTTAGTCAACTTTGAACTTTTTGTTTTTAAATAAAAGGGCACGAAACTAGCTAAAATGATAACGCAAGTATTCAAATACCATGGACTATTGATAGAAGCTGTGCAAATCTTCTAGTGCCTTAAGGAAATATACATTTAATCTCAAGTATTACAAATGCATGAAAGAAAATACATGCACTACAAATGATAACTTAATTCTCCGACTTGTTCAATAACCATTAGAATGTACTTTCTCCGTATCACTGCCACTCACACAATGGTGATCAATATTCTATTAGGATGTTTTATGATCGTTTACTTGTAAGATTCGCTCACAGAAAAAAGTAGTAATCCTTTTGAACACATTTCTAGTCATCGCTATTTCTGCTATGAGATGTTATAGCAAAATTCTTACACTTCCGTTGCCTCCACAGAGGAAAGTAAGGATAGGAGAAATTTATACTAAATTTGCATAATTTATTTTGCATATATTCGCACAAAATATATGTAAATCTAACATAAGATCACAATTCTAGATGGACTAAAGAAAATTAGGCTGCAAGGCAATTCTATATTCAATCAAATTATCAGCCTGTAGATCACATTACTTTCTTGAATAGGAATATACTCTTGCTATTTGCCCAAAAGTAATATTAAATTGACTACTACATCAGGCACTGCAGTCTGCTGACCGAACCCAAAGACTTGTAGAGACAGAATTCTCAATTGTTTCAGAACACAGAATTCACTCTGCACTTACCTCTACAGATTGATGCTGTTATGACCAGTGTGTGTGAACAAAGTGATGTTATGACTAGTGTGTGTGAACAAAGTGACGTCAAATATGTATAGTGTATAAACAGACTGATGTCACTTATGTCAGTACTTTTAAGTTATTAAATACATTCTTCTACATTAACTCTCAGTTTCATCACATTATTATTTCTCACACTGGTCCTAAACATCTCTGGTTTGGCAAATCCATTTTGTTAAAACATATATGCAGTTACCATGAAGTTAAACACCCCCCTTTTTGGCAATAATTCTCAAAGGAGATTCCTTTACTATACAGGGTGTCCATAAAGTTTGTATGCAATTTAAAATAGTTTAATATTACATAAAAGAGTATAATATTACATATGTAACATATATATGTTACATGAATTTGCACTGAGGAATAAATAAGTACAGATTTCAATAGCATTACAAAATACTGTTATTTGAAAACACAGTTAATATTTTATATGTATTTTGATTTAATAACATATATTTTGTGTAACAATACTATCCAGTGTTTGAGCTCCTAATAAATTGGTATTTTCAATAGATATTTGATTAACTTACATTATTCCTCATTTCAGCATTGAAAATTAGTTATTATGCAGCAAAATTTTACATGGAGGTGGCCAACACATACAGAACATTTTGTAAACATTTTGTAAAATTTTGTAATAAATATTTTGTAAATAAAGGTGCATTTAGCTACAGTATCTCATTTTCCCAATGTATGGCAACTTTAGAGGTGACTTTTGAGACACCTTGAATTTTGTTTGGCTACAATATGAGACAGTATAATAATTAATTGTTAGTGTTGAACCAGAAAAAAAAATCAATGATTATTGACATTAATTTTTCACACCCCTAAAATATGTTTTACTATAATGAAGAAAATAGATTATTGTATAAAACAGATGAACTCAATTAAGGATGCCAGGTTATCCAAACCCAGTATAGGTAACCATTTAACACATTGTGTTAAATATTGTAGCTTTCAGATTCAATTTAATGATGCCACATTTAAAAGAGAAAAACCCGCATATTATTTCCCAGTCAGGCTGACCTAAGGTTGATTTTTTTTTTTTTTTTTGCTATATCAAAATGGATATAAACAGCTTTGTAAGCAAGACAGAGTGTTCACAGTTCTCATTGTTATTAATAATTCATGGATACAGGGGCTTCTAATTTTGTTTACAAAGTGACTAGACTAGATTAAAAATAGCTCATCATATCTGTAAAAATTGTTATTTAAAAAGAGAAGATAGAACACTGCTAAAATTTTTATGAGGGTATTTTAAAATGATTCTTCAAAAATCAAGAGAGATCTACACTAAAGTACTTCTTAATAATACTAAAGAAAAACATGATCTAAGAATGATTCAGTTAAGTATTTCATTACCTTAGGCTCTAAATATAACAATGTATTACGTAATATAGCACAGTATCAGTAACTTGGAAACTTCCTAAAGCCACCTGTAAATACCACAATCCACTTTCTTATCGACCCATCTTAAATTTTTGTTAATCATTGCGTAACTTTTCTGTATCATTGTTACCACTCATGTTTGAATGCTAAACATGTTTTTTTCAAGTATTTGTGTACAGCATGTAAATGAAATCATATATTTTTCAGTTCAACATTCTATACATGCACACACACACACTATATATGTGTATTTGCATATTCTACTTAATATTAGTTTTTAGAATCATCTTTTGATCTATGCGTCTGTGATTCATTCATTCTTATTGCCATAAAATATTTTAGTTTATGAATATCCTAATGCATTTATATTTTCTAGAGTTTTATTATGAAAAAGGATAATCAATGAATTTTTTTATTTTCATATTTTATTTTTATTTTTTATATTCCTATATTAAAAATTACATTTTCCAGCATAATCTATACAACAGTCTCATCTATTTTCGTTTGATATGCAATGTCACACATGAGGTTAACATATATTCTTGTATCTAAACTCTCTCTTCAATGAGACCATTACCTATGTATCTTTAAGACCAATTAAAATTTTGCAAGTACATTATCTTAAATCCTACCCATCTCGTTGATGTGCTTAATATATTTTTCTCCCATCTCATTGATGCACTTAAATGTCTTTTTCATTTTTTCAAGTTTTTTTAATAACTTTTAATTAGAAGAGTTAATCAGATTGTGCAATTAGAATTTCTAGATTGGCAGAAAACTAATTTTAGAATTTTAAAATTATTAATTTGAATAATTATTAATAATTACTAGAAATGTAAAAATAGAAACGTAATTTTTCTAAAAATAGAAATGCAATTTTTCCATTTTCTAATTGTATCTCATATTTAAATCTGAAAAGAAATTCACCAATTGCTTGCAATTTATCAATATCAAGTAATCTTTAATTTTTTAATTAAAAAATTCATTGTGCTTCATATCATTAAAGCCACAAATAAGTAAATATTGGGATGTATACTATATTTCATTAATATACTATTATACATGTATCATATATTTTAACTAAGTATTTCTATACAAAAATCCATCAACATTCTCATTATAAAGGGGAAAGAACTAAAAGTCAGAGATTAACTAATGTTCTTAGATATATCTCATTTCACAAGCAAATAGGGAGATCTAACTTAGGTCTGAATAAGTAAGAATGCAAATATATGAGCATCCCGCATATTACGATACCTCCATGTTGCACAATCTAAATCTCCGTCTATTCGCTGAATTTTCTGTATTTTTGTATCAGTTTTCAATAATAATCATATTAGTAATCCAAAAAGGACATGCGATACTGGTTCACACCTATGTGTCTCCTCTTTTTCACCCATACTTTCATTTTTCTATTCATACCTTATAATAAATTGTTTTTGTTCATTTACTTTTATAAAAATTTCAAAAGTACAATATTCAATTGTTTTCGAAATGAGTGATTCACATGACTCCCTGCCGTATAACTAAGGAAATGAATTCATTCCAAAACTCTGTCACCATGTTGAGAACTCATGCCAGAAATCAAAGGGTAATTAGCTAAATTTAACAAAAATTATTAATGAGTAATTTGTTTGGCATATTTTAAAATGAAACTAAACTGGATAGCACTTGCTGAGAGTTTGCCTTGACTAATAGAATGAGCTGAGAAGCTGCCAATATACATAATAAAATGTTTCAAATCGATTTGGAGGCTCAGTGCCTGCAGCACAGTGATTACGGCTGGCGGGTTTGAACCCAGCCCAGGCCAACTAAACAACAATGACAACTGCAAGAAAAAACAGCCGGACATGGTGGCAGGTGCCTGTAGTCCCAGCTACTTGGGAGGCTCAGGCAAGAGAATTGTTTAAGCCTAAGAGTTTGAGGTTGTTGTGAGTTATGACACCACAGCACTCTACCGAGGGTGACATTGTGAGACTTTGTCTCAAAAAAGAAAAATCAATTTTGATTTAGTCATTTCTTCTCTAGTGGCTACCACACTTTGAAGTAAGGTTTAATTACCTTGATATCAAAACATCAGACTGTACACTTACGTGATGAACATTCTTTTCTTCATAATAACTATTTTATAACAAAGAGCTAATACACTAACAGTTTTCATAAGAATATTTATTATTTTTGTATTCTATGAGCTGTGTTACATTCTGCCCAACCCTACCTGTTAGAAACCCCGAGAAACACAAGATTACTGACTTGCCCAATATAACACAGACAGGAAGTCGTGAGGCTGAGTTAAAAGCCAGCTGGTATAACCACATCATCCTGTAACCACTGTATTACATGGCATCCTACCATTTGATTCTAGAAGGACATACATCACAGTTTCTCAAGAAGGATTTCAACTTGTTCTCAACGTCTCTATCAGTATTCTTTCAGAAGGTCTGACATTGGAACAGATATTTATGCTGCTGGACAGTGCTAGGGACTGTCAGACTGCTGCAGAAAGGGGCAGCAGATCTCAAAAATCACATTACAGGTTGTAATTACCTTCCAAAAAACACAGCCCCATGGTCATTTGGGGATATAATTACTTCTACTAAGGCCATGCTTTGGGGTTTTAGACAAAAATAATAGGTAAGGTAAAACGGTATTTGGTCAAAGATGAGTAAATTGTGTTCATGGACAATGTTTATTACATAACATCCATTTCTGCCATAGAGGGATGTTTGTGTGTAAGAGATGATTCAAATTTTATTGCTGAGAGACAAAGGAAAACCCGTTCACACTCTATGTTCAATATGAGATTTATCAACGGGAAAAATTCTCTTAAATTCCTTCCATGAGAAAAAAGAAGTGACTCTAATTGTTATTCTGGGTCTTTGGATTACTGAAGAGTGAATCCGCCAAAGACATCTGTCTTGATGTTTGGCACAAATTTTCTTCAAGGATAAGTTGGGAATAACCAAAGGCGGTACAGGAAGATACTGGAAAATAATAGAGCTGCAAGAGGCAGGTCTACGGAGACTGTTTTCTTATGAAAAAAGTACAACGGTGAGGGAAGGGCAGGAAAGCAAATCTCTTTGGGTCTCCTGCGGACAATGTTTTGAAAGTAACTAGTCATTTGTATTTTGTGATCGCCCTTCATTAAAAAGTTGTTTCCAAGTCAGAGAAGTCTAATAATGCAAAGCAAACTGACGTCATCTACTGATTCTTCAGCTCACTCTCCTGGTGCTGCACTCAGGCTTCTTCAGTGTTTTAGATTAATGGGAACTATTGATGTCTCATCCCCGAGCAGCACATCAGGCATTAATATTCCGGCACCCACTGCAGTCCTTTTCAATGTCTGTTACATTCACACAGAGAGAGATCTAAGTATAGAGAAGTAGAAAACCCCATATGTGTTTTTTTCCTTAATTTTTATTGTGACAGTGAAATGGTTAAAATTTGTTCTATTTTAGTATTTTGTAATTACTTTGGCACATTTAAGAAATTATTCTCTATTACTTAAGATATATTCAGCCTCTTGTAACAGGCTGCCTATCCCTTATATAAATTTATACACGGCATGGAAGATGAGTAGATGTTTCAAATAAAAAATTAAAGAAACTTACTCTTTTTCCAGGAGGACCTGGTGGGCCAGCCTCACCAGATGGACCAGGAGGACCCTATAAAATGTGAAAAACATCTTTTAAGGAACTGGATATTATTTCATGGCCCACATAATTATTCAAGATCTAGACAGAAACCAGCTTTCTTCATTCCCACACATCTGTCTTTCTGGAAAATCTCAGTCCTATGACGGATCTCTAAACTTCCTCTACCTCTCTATAATTAGAAATGATAAATTGATATGGTAAAATTCTTCGTAACTGGGAGGAAGTCAATCAAATGCCCTTTATGGAAAACTCTGTCCTTTTAAAAAGTGCTAATTTATATCTTGTAAGCATCCAACAGCATGCTAATTAATGTAATCATATGGTTAATAATTCTACTCACAACACATATATTTTTGAAAACATTATTACCTTCAAATTTCTTCTCATTCAATGCTAGTGTTTTTATGTCTAGGTGTTCACAACTTGCTGAATATAATCCAAAATTTTATCTACACAGAACAAGCTTTTATCTTCAAGAGCAAGTGGCCATTGGGAATGGCCCTAGAGGCAAAATTAAGTTGGGAGATAGGTGTGTTTGGCTCTTTATTAACTTAGTGGCCTTTCTTACTTCTTCCCTAAATATAAACATATTCCTGGCCATTTCCAAATGTTAACCAAGTAAGGCCTATACTATGCTGAGTTCATTAAGTTTGAAAGTGAATAATTCTTGCTAATAATAGGCCAATAACTTGGCTGTAATCCTTGTGGAATTATTTGATTTTAAAACAATTTTTTGTTATCTAATACAAATGGACAGATTACTAAATTTGATCTAGTATGACAAATCATTAGTGTGATAGGACTACATTTTTTATCATGACGATGTCCCTTATACCTTAATTTATATCATACAAACAAACACTGGAGGTAACATATGCTTTTAAGTGGAATTCAAATATTTTTAATAAGTTTTTCAGAAAAAGGTATACACACACCAGGGCCTTAAAAAGGCTAGAAATTTCTAATTACTTCTAAAAATGCTTTTAGACTATGGGAAAGTTTGAAAACTAGGTTTACTTACTGGTTGACCAGAATCCCCATCTTCACCCTTGTCACCACCAACACCATCTTGACCCTATTACAGGTAACAGAAAATGAAACCAGCTGTATATCACTGTGAATTCCTTTGGATCATGGAAAAAAGGTATGTGGACTATTTTTTTTGAGTAAATTAATATAAAGGGGAAAAACGGACACTTTTTTTAGTTTTTTTTTTTTAGATTTTGGTACTTCTTAATCTATCCATGAACAAAATTTGTGAAATTGCTACCAGGTCAAGTTAGTAGAAGAGTGTCTGAGAGCGATGCATCCCTTGACCATGTACGAATTTGGTACAGTTTGAAATAGGAGTTGCATTATAGAAAAGACTGAAAT
Source organism: Perodicticus potto (assembly GCA_963574655.1). Classification (NCBI taxonomy): domain Eukaryota; kingdom Metazoa; phylum Chordata; class Mammalia; order Primates; family Lorisidae; genus Perodicticus; species Perodicticus potto. The sequence continues at coordinate 32,327 of CAUYRH010026049.1, forward strand.
AACTCTGAATAATAATAATAATAATGTTGCTATTCAGATAATCCATTTGTTTGACCCAACAGAGTTTAGAAAACTATTCCTGAAGAAGAACATAACCTTGCAATGTGGGCCTACTGGTCTCCAGCTATAACAATTTTCTTGTAGTTGTGATTACTATGCATGTTTTTTTTTTTTTTTTTTCCTTTCTGGTTTTGGGAGTCCATTTATATAATGAAGAATTTTCTCTATTAACAATAGAGACATTGGGAATATTCATAACAAAATAATTTGTTTCGTTTTCCATGGTACTTACTGAAGGGCCAGGTTCCCCAGGAGGGCCGGGATCTCCAGGAAAACCAACAGGACCCTAGAATGGTGTTTTTAAAGAAAAAGAAATAAATGAGGAATGAATTTTTATAAAGTTATGGTATTCTGAAGTTTAAGAGGTTAAAATCATTGGCAAAACCTGGTGAGAGTATTTCTTTTCTCCTGCCAGCATATTTATAAAAAGTGGTATCAACTGAGAATGCTTCTGAATATATAAAAGGATAAAAGTTCAGTGTTATCAAGAATGGGCCAGAATCTTGTGATTTCTAATCTTTCTAAAGAAAAGCTCTAAGGTGAGTTTTGTGTAAAGAAATAGCACTTCACTTTATTTTATTTTATTTATTTTAATTTTTTTTTTTTGAGACAGAGTCTTACTATGTCGCCCTCTGTAGAGTGCTTGGTGTCACAGCTCACAGCAACCTCAAACTCTTGGACTTAAGTGATTTTCTTGCCTCAGCCTCCCAGGGACTACAGGCACCCACCACAGTGCCCATCTATTTTTCGTTGCCATTGTCTTTGTTGTCTAGCTGTCCCGGGCCAGGTTCAAACCTGCCAAGTTCAGTGTATGTGCCTGGCGCCATAACCACTGGTGCTATGGGTGCCGAGCCATATGTTTTTTCATGTATAAACATGTTTATTGTAGCATTACTACTAATAATGATAAATTGAAAATAGTTCAAATATAAGTCATTAGTTGAATTGATAAGGAAATTGCAGAATATTTTTATAATGAAAAATAATAAAGCAGTGAAATAAATGCCTAGATGTATATCTAGCAGAATGAATAAACCTCACAAAGGTGATGGTACATTACAAAACGCAAAAGACTTAAAGATAGAAAAACTAATACTTCGATCATTTATGGATATGTACGTATCAAGAAATGAAACAACTGTTAGTATAACAGAAACATCATGTTCAGGTGGAAACACTTTTGGTGAAGAAAGTAGGAAAATGAGAAAAACATTTACTCTTGGATCTCAAATATTTTGTTGTTGTTTTTACCATTTTAAAGCAAATGGTAGACATCTTTTACAATGACATTTTTTAACACAACCATAATACTATTATCAAATCTAACAAAATTATTAACAATTTTTGATCACACCTAAACTATGCAGTTTATATTAAATTTCCACAATTGTCTCCAAAAACATATCTTTTTACATTAGGCTCATACAAATCAGAACCTGAATAAGCACCACATACTATGCTTCATTTTCATTTCTCTTAAATGTCTTCGAATAGAAAGCAGGACTGTTTGCCCCTGGACCCCCACCTCTGGCCCTTCACATACATCTTTATATATATATATATATTTTTTTTTTGTAGAGACAGGGTCTCACTTTATCACCCTTGGTGGAGTGCTGTGGTGTCACACAGCTCACAGCAAACTCCAGCTCCTGGGCTTAGGCGATACTCGTGCCTCAACCTCCCGAGTAGCTGGGACTCTAGGCGCCCGCCACAACACCCGGCTATTTTTCTGTTTTGCATTTCAGCTGAGGCCGGATTTGAACCTGCCACCTTTGGTATATGGGGCCGGCACCCTACTCGATGAGCCACAGGTGCCACCCCACATACATCTTTTATATTTTTCCTTCAAAGAGAAGCTGAATCAGTTGTCCTTTAGACTGTCTCCCATTCTGGATTTATCCATTTGCTTTTCCTTGGTGTCATTTAACTTGTGTCTTTTGCTTCTATGTTCTCCACAAAAGGAATGTATGAGAGATTGAGTTAAATCCAGATTTAAGCTTTTTGCAAAGAAAACTTCCTCAAAATCCTTCCGTGGCATCAGGCGCACTAGGTTCTAGTGATGAGAAAGTTGATGAAGACGGATAAAGATGGGGCAGCCTAACCCTCCCCTGCAAGGGTCCCCACCAACTTCCTCTTCATTCACTGATGATGATTTCATTGAAGTTATAAAGAGGCACTTTTCTAATTCTCCTTTCTTAGACTGAGTTCCTCTGTAACAAGAGCAATAATAAATACTAATGTTCCTTCACATACAAGGACTATTTAGTCATCTTGACATGTAGTTCATACCAGGAAAGCAGGAAGCTCTCCTAACTACTTTCTTTTATCTATCCATTTTCAGAATTCTTAATTTGTGCCCTCATGCTCTCTTTCTTTAACAAAAATGGAAAGAAAAAAGGCTAAATTTTAAAATTTTGTTAAGATGGGTGGTAAATATTTAACTGTATTTACTGTTATCTAAACCTTTCTAAAATTTAAATCATTTTAATCCAAAATGTTTGAACAGAAAACTATTTTATAAAGGGTTGTACACTGGAAATATCACCTGACATTTAAAAAGATGCTTGAGCTAGGTAGAAGTTATATAAAAGTTGTAGAAGGCCTGCTGAAGTTTGTTTAAAAGACAGAAAAGAAAGAAGGAAGCTGAGAAGATCATCCAGGAGAACGAAGAGGCGTGAAGCAAACGTAGCCACTCAGCATGGAGAGGAGCAGAGGGAGAACGGGGGGCCCCTCCAGTCTTGGGGAGTCTCTCTGCGGTCCACATGCCTTTTTCAGACCAGAAGAGAAAAGAGCAATCAGACAGTGAAGCCAACAGCAACCAAGGGACTAAGAGTATCTAGCAAGGCGGACTCGGGAGCAGCGGATGCACAGTTGGCTGTGCTCCTTTGGGGCACGAGTCTTCAGGGAGCTGGGATGGCCACGGAGCCGGCCAAACACTCAGGGGAAGGTTGGAGTGAAAGGGCTTGGCACGGACGTGCAGGGACCGTTGCAGAAAACTTACAGCCCTAAGAATGCATGCAAGGGGTTTCTCTTTAGGCATCTGGCCACCCAACTGGGAAGTGCTACATTCAGATCCCAATTCTGGTTTTCCTGACCCAGAGTTTTAGCTTTTCACCCCTATTCCAGTCTCATTGCCTTTCCTCAAGTTTCACCGGAATGCAGTTCTCTTCGTATTTCCTTTTCACAAATGTCACTTTAAAGGAAACCAAACTAACTTACCGGGTTCCCCTTTGGGCCATCGTCTCCTGGGGGTCCCTTAGCACCAGGCGGTCCGGCAGCTCCAGGTGGGCCAGCTTCACCTTTCTCTCCTCTTTCTCCTTTGGGACCCTACATGACATCAGAAAAACAGCAGTTATTTTCCCTGTTTGGAATCAGAGTGTCTTAAGCTTGGCACATTGGGCCAGAAGATTCTTTGCTGTGGGAGGCAGCCCTGTTCACGGCAGGATCCCCAACAGCATCTACTTCTGGCCTGTACTAACCAGATGCCAGCAGCTACCGCCCCTCCAAGTTTCACAGACAGAAATGTCACCCAACACTGACAAATGTTTCTTGGGGTCAAATTCACTCCCAGTCTAAACTAAGCTATGCTAAAATAATGTAGTCCTAATACAATTTGTACATGTTTACTTAGGGCACAGTGTTTGTTTGTTTCTTATTGTTGTTTTGCCTTTTATGGACACCACCAACGGGAATGTATGCAATAAACTGCTGAGAGATTTAATGTTCTCATTTATACAAAGACCATTTTTATCCAACTTGTACATATGTCTAAATGTGCAGAGAATATATGAAGTTATTAAATAAGAAGGCTCTGCATTCAAGATTATTTGCACTGGGTTGGAAAGGAAGAACAAAAATCTGAATTGCAGCTAGGAGGTTAGTTACACGCTTACAAATGTTCTAAAAGAAATCCCTAAACTGATCACACTATATCCAGACAGTAAGACAGCACTTACTCCAGGGCCGGCTTCCCCAGGAGGCCCTGGGTTCCCTGCTTCTCCAGGTTCACCCTGCAAAGAAAAGGTCAAACCAGTGTGAGATGGTGTCTTACATTTGCAAATCTGCTTTCAATATGCCATTTTAGATTAGCCCTTCAATTTTTTATAAAGCATGGAAAACTTTAATAAAAGGAAGGCATTTTTAATATTCTTGACTTCAATATTTTTAGTTCTCAGATGGGGAGACAGAACTGAATGGGCTCAATGCTATAATTCTTAATAGTCAGTTAATGGCCAGCCTATAACCCAGGTTATCACCAACTTACCATAACAGACTGCTGAATGTTTCTGTACAAATTATGAATTTTTATCATATAAATGTTTATATTATAGTCAAGTTTATTGATTACATACTTTGAAGTTATTTCTTCCTGAGTATGAATTCATTTCACTTTATCAATTAAGAGTTTGGTGGAATATATGTTGATATTCCCAGGGAATGTGCATAGTGGAGATAGAAATAACATAGAGGAAAGATTATATCATGAGACACACGGAGGTGCTGAAACCATAACGAAAACTCAAATTAAAACCATTTGAGTACATTTATGTTATAAATTTGATAGTCATTATTATCTCCTTGGTTAGATATGGATGGCCATTTTCTAGCTCAGCAAACTCATAAATAAATCTCTTAGTCTAGTAGGTTGTAGCCATGAAAGACTCTTGCTAATTAATCATGCTTCAAAAGACACAATAATATAACATCTTATTCAAGTAATCATTTAAGCAAAGTGACCTAATATACTTATGTATTCTATCTCCTCTGTACTAACAACTTTGAAATCCCTGGTCTTAACGATTCTGAGGTGGAAATTGTTCTTGTAACTTGAAAAAAATCTGTGATGTGGGAGTTCCCTTTAATTTTTAACCTTTATATTTCCAATATTCCTGACACAAACACAGTGCTTCTAAGTTAGTTTGAAATGTGTCAGATTAAATACAAACATAATTCCGGGTCACAGACAATTTTGGTACATAGTTTCTCAGTCTTTAAATCATTTTCGTAATGGTGAAAGGCATCAGAAACTTTCCTTGAATTCATTAGAAGTAGAATTGTGTCTACATCAACAAAAAGTATTTCCAGTATTTTTTAAATAAAACTTAGAATTAAAATACTGCATTCATATTGTTTATAAAGAGAGGAATCATCCCGCCATCTCAGTCTGAGGGAAGTGGTATATTAGTGGTAATTTTATGATCTATTATATTTTTAAAGTGAAAAAAGTAGTTTGCCATTCAAATCAACTGTAAAATATCCATATTAAATACTGCATATAAAATTAAATACAATATTTATGTAGAAATATCAGAATTATATTGAGCACGCCCAAGATGTTTTCTTGTGTGTCACCTTAACCCATGGTAGTCTCACTGAAAGTTGGAACTACAGGAGAAACAGCTATGATATTTTCAGTTACTCTAGGTTTTATTTTTCCCTTTTCATTCTTATCAGCTACACACTTAAACTTATGGGGATTCTGCCCAAAGTTATAAAATATGTATTAAATCACGATATATTTCCTTATGTTGAGAAAATTATTGAAGTGCAAAAGCCTATAAGAGAAAATGTACATTACATAAACAGGAGAAATGTATTTAAACTAAGTGCATCTTGACTAAAAGATAATGGCTTTTTTTGTTGTTCATTGTTAGAAAGTGGGAATAAATTTTCCAAAATAGCAATTAGAATACATTCAGCCAGAATCAAAACTGATGTCAGAAATCTGTAAGCTATAACAAATTATAGTAGCCCAAATTCTAAGGAAAAAAAATAAAGATTAAAGTTTTATTTTTATCCTGTGCTTTCTCGCATAGAAATTTTTTTTTTAGAAAGAGCAAAATTAAAACTCTTGTGTTTTTTAATTAAGATTTTTTTAAATCAAAATTAAAACCCTTGCGTTTTTTATCTTGATTTTGAATTAAGAATGTTTTAAATGAAAGAGTCAAATACCCAGTGTTACTGGGTCATTTTCATAAGAGTCAAAGTTAGCAGTGTCACCAGGTAGACTTTAAACTAAATGGAAGCTACGTGGAAGGGGGTCCCCAGAACCCCAGACATATGACTTCTACATCTATTTTCAAGAGTAACATAAGAGATTAAAAGCATAAAAGAAGCAAATGAAAACCTAAATCCATTCCCTTGTATCCGAAAGACCTGTATGTAGGTAATAAGTAAGATAAGCTGATGAGGAGAGTAAAACTAGAGATTGCCACTATTCAGTCAGTATGAGAGCCAGCAGAGCTCCAAAGTGGCCGCAAAGACACAGGGATGCGTGTGAGGCTGATGACATCTGTCTCACACAGTAACATCCTCAGGTATCAGTCCTTTCTCATACTATTGTTCCCAGGGCAACTGCACTAAATTAATTTTTTTTTAATTCTACCCCCAACTGCCCCAATAATTTCAACACAGCAGTTATAATTTAAGAATATAGTCGATCCAAAAAACTAGACGTGTGTATGCAGTAAGAACTAGATAATAACTTGGTAAGTTTTTGAAGGAATTAATAAACTATTCAGAAGAGCTAATCATACAGGATTGACTATAATCAAAATACTAGCATGTAAGTGTTCAGCAGAAGTAAACATCCAAATAAAATATTCTATCATCCAGGTTGGAATGCAGTAGTGTGATCATAGCTCACTGTAGCCCTGAACTCCTGAGATCAAGCAATCCTGCATAACTCAACCTTCTGAGTATCCAGGACTACAGGCCTAGCTAATTTTTAAATTCTTTTTGTAGACATAGGCTGTTGCCATGTTGCCCAGGCTGTTCTTGAAATCCTGGCCTAAAGTTATCCTCCCATCTTGGACTCCCAGAGTACCGTGATTACAGGCCGAGCCACAGCACCCAGCATCATATTCTAATTTTATCACAGTTCTTTCTTCTGGTGTTAAATGCTTTAATTAAAAGAAATAAATTTAAGTACAAGATAAATTATATCAAAAAGACTTGAGACTAAAGAACAGAGTCTTTTTTTAGATTAGAAAAATCTATACCACTGAAATCCTCTCATAACTAGAAAATTAAGGCCATTTTTACACGTTTTCATTGTATAATGCATTATGGCATAAAGTTTAATTGTTTTTCCCAAACTGATAAAATAATTTATTTTTTAAATCAAGAAAATATCAATGATAATTTTCTTAAATATTTCATTAAGAAGCAAGCATAAATACATAAGTAAGAAATCAATGAATCATTTTCACATGTTTACAAAAGGAAGAGATTTTCAAAGTGAAACCATGCTCCTCAAAAAAGAAAACTACTCTCAGCCCAGATGCTATGGAACATGCCAACTATTTTTAAAAGTACCAAAGATAGGTCAGAGTATTAGCAATGAGATATAACAAAATGAATGATTGATTGTTTTGCATTTTGAAGAATTCCTTTTCCCCGTTAAGTCAGTTACATGAACCAATCGCTTCTATTTTGGCTATTGAATATTACTAAAAAATTCACGGATTAAAGTGAATCCTGATTTACTTACTAATGAAAAACCTCGATGAAATTACTGAAATCCTCCAAGCCTCAGCTTTCTTAGCTAACTACTGTGGATAATAATAATATCAGCAGCATGACGTTATTGCTGTGACTAAAAGAAATAATCAATGAACACTATTCAGAAAAATTCCTGGCAGTTGACAACGTAACATTTAAAAATGATTTTAACTAGAGGAGATATAAATCGTATAACTACACGTAAGGTGCTTAGAAGCACACTAATGTTATCACCATAAGTTAAAATATAATCAGCATAATGTTAAAAAAAAAATAACAGCATAATGTTAAAATATTACATACTTGAAATTATTTTAGGACTTATATATTGTCTTTCAAAATGCCATTTCAGGGCTGGCCATGGTGGCTCACGCCTTAATCTCAGCAATCTAGGAGGCCAAGGCAGGCAGATCATCATCCTATCACAAGTTTGAGACCAGCCTGAGGCAGAGTGAGACCCCTGTCTCTAAAAAATAGCCGGGCGTTGTGGCCAGCGCCTGTAGTCCCAGTTACTCATGAGACTGAGGCAAGAGAACTGCTTGAGTCCTAGAGTTGGAGGTTGCTGTGCGCTATGATGCCACTGCACTCTGCTGGGGGTAAAAAAGTGACTCTGTCTCAAAAAAAATGCTATTTTAAATTCATAGGACTAAGATTTTTACCTTTTCTCCAACACCACCAACTGAACCAACAGATCCTGGGGGTCCTTGTGGTCCCTGAAGTGTAGAAAAGGAATACGATTATCCATATTCTTGTAATAAATAATATGTAAGTTCATGAACATATAGTTGTTCTGAAATAGAGAAATACATGCAAGAAGTGTTCCTTGAAATTTGAAAGATGGGACAAAATGATGCTTTTTATGAGTCATCAATTTTACTCGATAGAAAATAATTGAATATATTACATTGATTTTCAAATTCACCAGAATTTCAAGGATAAAGCAGGGGTTTGTGAGCTGCACTAAACCAATTGATACTCAGGATATAGTTTAAGTCTCTGTGCCCCCAAATAGGTCCGTTTTAAAGGATGATTTTACAGTGGATCAAAATCATGACTCTGGTTAAGAATGACATAATCCATATAAAAAACAGGCCTCTTGTAAACCATTATTTAGTCTATAAATCACTTAAGGGGAACTGAAATCTAAAGGTTCTTTTAATTTGACTTCCGCCTCATCTATTTCACTCAGTTGTGGCCTGCCAAAATTAGTAGCAGGTAGGAAAGGGCAATAAAGGCAACTCAGAAGAATGAGGAAAGCAAAGACATCTTCATTGTGAAGAGGGGAAGTCCGAAGAAGCGATTAGCATCCAAGTCGTGTATCCACTAACGGTATAAAATGATATGAAATTACATATCAAAATCCTACAATATTAGAACAATTTTTAAACTTAGGGAATTATCTTCTTTATACAATTGAGAAAAAAACATTTCACATGATAAGTGGTGCACTTATGCATATATTGTTGTAACATACTTTATAGACTAAAATGCAAAAGCCACTGCTAGGTACCAAATATATACACAAAGGACATTTGGAGTACAGACCTAGATTACTGCAAGCAAAGTCACTTAAAAACCATCTCCTCATGTCATTGGCAGAGATAAAGGTTAAATTTAAAAGAATTTAGCAACTGTGTTAGCAACTGTGTTGAACAGTGATCATACACAAGACACAGTCTAAGTATGGTAGTTTGAACACTGTGGTTTATAATAATACAAATACTGCCACTAACCTGTCTCACTCATCAGTAAATCTACATTGAATGTGAACTGTGCACCTATTTTATAATTAGGGTAACTTGTTCCTTGTAAAACCTGCTTCTATTCCTGTATAATGAAATGGACTGAGGAGATGATCCTTGAGTTCCTATCCACTTGTAACACACAAAAAAAACAGTGTGATTATCTACATTGCATTTCAGAAAGCATCTTCCATGAAATAATACCAATATCTACATAGCTTCCAAATAATTAGCATATTTCACAGCTCTTACATCAGCTCCATTGGGACCTTGAGGGCCTCTTGGGCCTGGAGGACCAGGGGGACCCTGTAAAAGATGAATATGAAGGTTTATGAAGACGAAAGTCAAGTGCATTGCTAACATTTTCATTTTGTGATTAAGAAAATTAAAGAAATCAGAGTCAGTGAAGCATGTCAGCGTTATAAGTCGCTCTTGACAGGTATAACAATGTGTTACTCCAATGGCCCTTTACACATAGCCATGGGAGAAATTAGGACTTGAGGAAAATAATTTGATTAGAAAATGGGTAAGAAAATATGTTGCTATAATCTGGTACAATTTATTCATAATGCAACTACAGATATTTCAGCTTGAATAAAAAGGCAACATGAAGTTTAAACAGGAAATAGTGCTTGAGTAGATTAGAATTCACTAACTCAAGGAAAGTGTTTTTATCTTTGTTAGTATGTATTTTTGCTTTTTTGTATATTATCTCTTATGGTCTACATGCCAGAATTGGAAATAATAACAACTATTTAATTCTTTCATAAAACAAATATTTGTTTTTCCTGAAAATGCATTAAAATCAACTCAGGGTACACTTTATAAAATTCTAATGGCCAGAATTCTCTACCTCAAGGCTGTGATTAAAACAGTCTACAGTGAATGCCTTTTTTTTTTAAGTCTCAGTTTATTCCAAAGCCGCAGTTGAAAAGCTTTGCCACTGTCACTCATTACTGTATGACCAGGGAGAATGTGTCAATGATTGAGATGACATTAAATAATCACCATATTTAGAAAGGAGCTTGTTGTGTATTTGATGCTGCTTGGAAGTATTAATCAGTTATTTGAATCACCAGTGTTTATTATGCATTTCTTGTATTTTGTTTTATTAATAATTACTTCAAAGAATATTATTGAACTAGGGAATGGTGCCTAAAGAAAATAAAAATCTAACCTGTAAGTTAAAATTCAAAATATATATTTTGAAAGAAGTAAAAATTTGAGAAGTAAAAGGGAAGGAGAAATTCAGACAGCATCCATCACATTTCATTATAAAAACTTTAATTACCTTGACTAATTATTTCCTTACCTAAGGTAGTGCTCCATAAATGATTATAGGTATTGGCAATTTTCAGTTGAGGTTTTAAAGTAGAAAGCCAGATTCAATAAATGCAAATAATTATAACTCATAGCATTCTAATTACAATTAATTCTTTGTTAAATTATGAATTTGTTTTAGAGTACAACTAATCTTTAGTTCTGTATTGACTAACTATACAAATCCCATGTGACTATTATCTCTTCTTTTCTTGCTCCAGATTAAAATCCAGAGGTAAAGACTAAGAAATAAGTAAAATGTGGCAGTTGATTATATACACCTCAATACTCAATAATATATACATAGAAATAAAAAAAATGTAAAAACTTACAAACCAATGAATGACGTATATGTAAATAACATTACTCCAAGATAAGAAAGAGAAAGATATTCAAGGTAATATTAATATTAATATCCAGTGGTCGCACATGGAGAGTGTATGGGAGAGAAAGAGAGGTAGATGTAGGCAAGCCATTGGGTACCGTGGCACAATATCCTTCAAACTTACCATGGGTCCAACATCCCCATTTTCACCTTTTTCTCCAGGGGGGCCTGGCAGACCCTAAAAATGTTAAAAAAAAAATTAAAAAAATCACTTATGTATTTTAAAAAATGTTCGGTAAGGTTCTAATATAAAATAAAAAATTAAACATAGTTAAGTACGTGAAAAGTAAGATGCAAAAACTAATATTTATTAAAATACATATAATGCAAATGTTACATGATACAATCATGATACCGCATGATACAATCTTAAACACATATTTACAAATAAAATTTGTGCTTTGTATGATATTTTTATTTTTGTAGTAACAGTCACTAAATACATAATTTGATCTGGGACTTTATGAACACCTAACTATTTGTTCCACTGTGATGGTTCAGAGCTCTGAAAAATCTAGGCCCAGATTATTTTAAAATACTCTATTCAGGTGAGGGTTTTATAGTTAGGTTCCATCCTGTTTGGTGAAACTCTTTAGAAAATAAATATTCCAATACGATTCCAGGATTATAAATATCTTCTGAATTTTTGACCTGCTAATTCCATTTCTGAATCTTAAAATTCCACAAAGCCATGAACTCTGCTATATCATACTTCTTTTATTCTCTCAAATCCATACTGATTATCTTCAACTTCACAGCAACGGCTATTAAGAAGAGGCCCTATGAACACTAAAAACCCAGACAGAGAGGATGCACTCAAATTTCCCCTTGCCATGTCTACAAGAAAATTATTTTACTTCCTCATGATCAATTATTTGATCTTCCTAACTAATTGTCCCATAAAAATTGTTTACGGTTCCTCTTTCATGTCACAACAAGGCTTTGTACACATTTGAGTTGTGTGCATAAAATATGCTCATATCACTTCTTCATGTATTTATAATCCTGGGGGCAGTCATCCTTTCAGAGTCAATTTTTTATTTCTAGTAACTAGCAGAGGGTCACACAAAAAGTAGAATCTCGATCAAATACTTGTCGAATGAATAATAAATGAAAGAATCTTAAGAAATCAACCAACAGAAACAGCTAAAATGGTTTTTGCACTACTACCTATAATAGGGAAAAGTTTCAATTATTACCAATGTCTAATCTTAGAAAAAAGAGCTAAACAAATTTTTTTATATTAACTAATAAAATATTGCGGGTCTATAATGTGATATTAACTATCTAAACAACACTATCATGTGTGTCAAGTAATAAAAAGCAGATACAAATGCATATTATCAATTTCACTGCAAGACAAGTACATGAAATAGGTTATGATAATCATTGGACAGTAATAGTAAACTTGCTAATCATTTTTAATACTATAGAAGTATGGATTATTTACAATTTCTATGTCTTTAGTGTTGTAATTATTTATATATATTTTATAGTCCCTATATAATTCATTTTTAATGTACAACAGTATTTCAAATGCAATCTACAAAAAAATACAATGACAAAGCTCTAGATAACTGCCAGTGCTTAAGTGATATTATTGACTGCTTGATACTGGATGCAATTGCTGAAAATTATTTGACCATGACCACTATAAAAAAATACATTTTACTTAATATTCCAAAACATGTACAAGCAAAATAACTGAAACTTGAGTTTCAAAAAGCAATACTTACCCTTTTGCCTAAATGATAGTCATTGATATTTTTATTCTACACCTTTTTACCCTATCCTGTTCCATTTCATTTTTTTAAATGTAGATAATAATCCCCTAAATTGTATGATTTACTAAATTCACTTAACTCCCAGTTTGGAAAGAGGATACTTTACTGAGTATAACTACAAAAATTTAAAATGTGTCATATGTTCTTCTTTGTGAGAAAATATTAATTACTAACTTATAAAGGACAACATACTGTATTTCATTTTTTTCTCAATTGACAGTAAGATGTCTAAGAAAGGAAACTGTTATACTCTTATGCACTTCCCAAACTGTTACCATCATCTGATGGTAGTTAATAGAATTAAAAATGAAGTCTCTAGGATGACGGGCGTGAGCCACTGTACCCGGCCCCACAGTTTTATTTCTATTACAAGCATAATCTTCACTGTCATCTTTCTTTACACATATAATTATTCCTATTAGTTCAATAGGAATCTAACACTAGAAAAAATGAAAATACTTATTTCCTCTTAATTGATTTTGATGATAGATTCAGTTGGTTAAGACAGAATGTTCATACTATTAAAATTAATAGAGATATAATAAGTCAAATTCTCTTTTTACAGGCACTAAACTTGCTGATTGGCAGTCCAGTGTTAATCAGTTTTCATATGTCCTAACTTTCTCCAACGGAGAAATTTATGCATAGACAGATTCTGTTTTGAGGTCTCTCAATTTAAAATAATTTGGCATTTAAATGATGCATCAAAAAATGAATGTAGGCCAAGAAACTTCATTATGTATCTTAAATACATATAATAGACATACACATAAATGCACACATATAGATAATCTACTTCACATGTGGATGGATAGCATACAGCAAGTTGAAAACTCAACTCATTTAACCTCAATATTAGATTATTATTATTTATATCTACTGTAATTGCTAATATCTATTCTGTAGTGAAGACTCAATTAAAGCACGCAGATGCAACTGGGAACACGTTAATTACATTAGCATCTTTTCAGTTTCCTGATTTAAAGAGGTAGCTGTGGGAAAATGTAATCAATTTTTTTTAATGAACTGATTTCTTGAGTCGCCCTCATCAAAGAGCACATTTCTTACTTTGTGGAAATGAACATAATTTTTTTTATTGAATATTTTATAAATATAAGCTACAAGGCACCTTCTTTAATCATGAGAACCAAGTTTCTAAATTACAGCCTTATACAATTTGCAGTGATCAGTTAAATGAAAAAACAGAAAATGAATAGTAATGTAGCCATTGGCAATCTAATTTTAATGCCTTGTCGTTGTTTTCAAATATGTGTGCTTCTCACACACACTGGTACGTGATACTTAATGACTGCTTAGTTATCATTGCCTTTAACCAAGGTAAACGCAACAAATGTGACAGAGCAGTTTTTACTTTCCAAGTTTTAAAGAAATTATTTGGGCTTTAAAATAAAATAAAATCAAATAAAAGCAGATAATTAGAATCTTATGTTCACTGATTAAATATCCTTCGAGTATTTTAATAATTACATTATAATTCATTATGTTGTGTTTATAATTAATACCATTACATACCTAATAAGCTATTAAAAATACAAGACACAATACTTTTGTGATTTTATTTATGAAAATAAAGATAAAAATTAAGTTTATCTAAGTTCCACTTACATATATTTTTTACAAGTTCACAAATTTGGGGGCTTAGTGAACTAGATGACTTAATCACCCATTTCAAAAGCTGCTAGCTAATTTAGCTAAAGTTACAACCACAGGGTGCCTAAATATTATTTAAACAAAATTTTATGATCCTTTCAAAGAAGAAAGCTCGATGTTTCCAAAGTTTATAGGAAGTAGCAAACATCAAATGGAAGGTAGAAAACCTAGAATAGATGTCTGTTCCATAATATTTTGCTTTAAGTCTTTTAATAAGACGTATATGAACAAAAGATTTTTAGCCTATAATGTTTTGCAATTTAATATTTTATTTCTTGAGTAGGTATAATAAAATTCCCATTATAATTGATAATAATACGCTATTTTAAATGATCAATTTACAGCTAATTTGCTTGTTTTATAAAATCTATTATTGTTCAGAGCTTGCTGTTTGAAGATGCTACTGGCAGGACGCTTTTCCTTGAATTGCCTGTAATTTTTGCTACCTATATGCTAACTTTTCTAGCTGTGAGATCTAGAAAGAGCTCTTATAACGACTTACTTTTAAGTATCAGACTTAAGCAGGATAGCAGTCTGCTTTTCAAACCAAATGGAAGTGAGGAAAGGAGGTTTAACACCTCATAGGGGACTAAATATACTCCAAAAATAGGAACCAGGGCAGGTACATCTTCAGAAAAATTAATAAATCTTGATAAAGAGCAGTTGAAGTTCAGATAGACATTTAAGTAAAGCAATGTTTATGGTTAAATTGTACCAAAGTCCTTATATAGGTTAAATCATAACAAAGTTCTTATAGACAACAACAGAAAGATGCTGGGTTTTACATGCACCAAAAAGCCTGGTGTGAAAAGCAGATAGACATGATGAAGTAAACACATCAACATCACCTTACCTGAAGACCTATGGGCCCAGGAGGTCCAGGGAAACCTCTGGCACCCTCATCACCCTTTTGTCCAAACATCCCCTGCTGTCCTCTAGGCCCTGGTTCACCATCACCTCCCTAGAGAAAAGCAAAAAAAAAAAAAAAAAAAAAAAAGAAAAAATTATCACAAACTAGAAAAATCAATATGATATGGTTATAAAAATGTGGTCATTTTTAATTGAATCCAAGCAGACCGATTTGAGAATAACTTTGTTAAAAATGAACTAAATTCCCATTAGCTGATACAAATATGCCATTATCTGTTTCATGTGCTTCCTTTGCTTCTAGAGTATGACTGATTTTGATTTGATAATGTATATCCAGTGAAGTAAAATCTGTCTAATAAGGGAAAATAATGTTCATGATTTATTATCTCTTAGGTACTTCTCAACTGGGTGTTACCTATTTTCAAATGAACTCACACTGTGTTTTTAAGAATCAGCTTGTTTAGCTATATTAGATAATTTAAATTTGGTTCAAGGTTAAGCATACAAACAAAACTTACTACCTCAAAAAATCAACTAAATATTACACTTTATAACTTTAATCAGGAAGCTGCAAGGATTTAGATTTGCTGAACAAACAGGATTACTTACAGCAATTCCAGGGGCGCCAACTGGTCCTTGAAGACCTGGAGGACCCGGTGGACCCTGCAATGAGATAAAAATCAGTAATTTTGCAATTTAAGCCAGAAGAGCCTTGGCTATATAAAGCAGAGTATTTGGCTGTTGGAAATCTATTAAACAACTTTACACTCTTAGCAAAGCAAGACACATCGCTTAGATGACTTTTGCATTTAGAGTAGCCAACCATTTCTATTTTACTCCTTGAGACTAAGACTTTCATATTTGAAATTAATTATAAACTGACATTTATTGAAAGCACTCTCATCTGCAACACTGCAGATATGTCAAAATATCTTTTTGCATAACATAAATCAAGTGGAAGATTCCCACTTGAAAATTTTCAAAATAACAGATTTCTTTAATGAGATACATATGAATGGGAAGGATAACATGAAAAATTTGTTTGTATGCTATCTTCCAAACGAATAAGATTCTGTTGATTCTATACAGACGGAATGCACTGATGTATGACTACAATTTTCACATATGCACATACATGTAAACTCAGTATTATACATTAAGTATTTAACAGGACCTCTTATTTTGAACAATAGATGTCAACATATATTAAAAATATTAATAACTTATCAGGCATTATTCAAGATTAAGAAGAAATTTCAATGAAATTAAAGTCCTTGGATTATGTTATTCCTTATCATAACTGCCGAATTTGTCTTTAGTGTAGACTTTTGTACTAGGGCTGCAAAACATCGGTGGATAAAATGGCTGGTGTATTAGCACCAGTCACATCTGTCGCTACCTTTTGTAACAGGATTCATCACATTCTCATAACAATCTCCTCTAGGTCAATACAAAAATGGCTGTTCACTTAATTTTCTTCATGAAGCACTAAAAGCTCCTAATTTTATTAGGTAATGACCTTGAGTACATGTTTATTGATTTGTATGTGATGAAATGGAAAACACACATAGACATACTTTTGCTTCATTTGGAGGTACGATGCCTGACTCAAAAACCCCTGAGGCTCTGCTTGAATTGCAAGCTGAACTTCTACATGGAATATCAACTTTTACAGGGACAACATTTTTTACTTGAAACAGCAGCTGACAAAAGAACACTATGATTATCTCAACTGGGGAATTTGGCAGATATGCTGTTGAAGATAAAGAAAACTGAGACTTTGATGAAAGCAGCTGACAGCATTGACTGTCAATGAGAAAATTCAAACTTTCAGGCAAAAATTAGAATTTTGGAAATCTCACATTTTCCATTGTGGACATCCCAGATTCCCAATTTTTTTTAAAAAAAAATAGTGATATTCTATCTAAAATATATCAATAATTTGAAGACCTTATCCAGTCATCTGATATTTTCCAAATGTCTAGTGAAAAGATTGCCAAACTATGTATGAAAAAGTCAAAGTGCAAGAGAGAGCTAAGGGATGTTAATGTTCTAGCAAAAAAACTTACTGTTTTTATTTCAGATTCTATGTTGCAACTGACACTTATCCAATTTTCATGCAGAATCAGAATATATCCAAATTTACCTGAAAATATATTCAAAGTGCTCCTCCCTTTTATAACTACATAGTTTGATGAGCCTGAATCTTCTTTACGCTTTCAAACAAAAGAAGGTATCACTGTAGTTCGAAGTAGATACACGTATGAGAATAAAGTTTTTTCTACCAAACAAGACACAAAAAATTCTAAAATGCTATTCACATTGTGTTTTTCGATTGAGAAAACTATAGCTATCTTTCATTAAAAGTGCCTTGAACTTATTATTCTTAATTTTCAATTTTTCCATACATAAATATTAAGGTATCACAGTTTTAATTTATATTATAGAAACCCACATGGGGAAAGCTCTTGGCTCTTCAAAAATATTAGGCCTGTAAATGGGTTCTGAGGCAAAAATGTTTGAGAACTTCTGGCTTAAATAATAGTTGCTCGGTTATGTTTAATCATAGCTTTTAAGGAAGAAATAAAAACGTCAAGTATCCTTTCGTCTAATATGCAAGTATTTACTTATTTTTAAAAAATCTAAATGGAATCTAAAGAAAGTCATTTACTGCTGTACTGTTTTAATTTGCCCCCAGCAAACCTCACATTGCAATTTGATCCCCAAAAGGAAGGTGAGGCCTAAGAGCAGGTGTTTGGTTCAGGAGGGTGAATCCCTCACGAAAGACTCCCTGTGTCAGTCCTTCTGCGGACACTGGATTGTTTCCCAGGGAAACATACTAGGTCCTCCGGCCACACCCAGAGTGGGTTGTCATAGGGCAGAATGCAGATAGAATCGGGTTCTAATTGGCGCCTGCCTGCATACACTGAACAGTCTTTGCCATGTTTTGATGAAACACAAAAGCCCTTAGGAAACGCTTCCCTGATGCTGATGCCAGCACCAGGCTTCTTGTACAGTCCAAAGACCCATGAGCCAAATAAACCTCTTTTCTTTACAATTTACTCAGCCTTAGATATTTCTTTATAGCAACACAAAACAGACTAAGACAGATACTAGAGTTAGTAAATTTATAGTCAATACCAGTTGCATCGAACTTATACAGCTAGTTTTCTGCACACAATGTCTCGTTATAATTTTATAGCACGTATCCCGAATACCAGTGGTGTTGCCTATTTTCTAAGGTTTTGTTACCCTGGATAAAAAAATCACTCAAGAGCCTATTACACCTTAGATACTGCATTTACCTGCAAGTTCTTCCTATTCTGATTCTAGGGTTATCGTTTTAGTTAGAAATATTCATCTCTCAGAAGACTTTGGTAACTATTCAGTTTGAAACTCAAATCAATTCTAATCAAACTTCTTTTCAAAGTTATGTGTTGAAGTATGCAGTAATTCTAATGCTAGAAGCATCTGAATGATCGATGTAGCCTAGGACAGAACTATAATAATCTATTAGAATTAAATGTCTAGAAATGATGTATAAAGTTCTTTACTAATAAAAAAATAAATAGCTTTAGGACATATCTCTGTACGCTGCCCATTTATATTTCTATTGGTGAACAAACTAAATACTTAAAGAAAGAAAAAATTCAAATAAAGAACTTAAAAAACTAAATGTCCATAGATGTTCTTTAGTAAGAAAGTGCTGAGGAGAAGTACATGAGATTATTATCATCCTTCAGGATGAAAAGGATGAAAGTTTTAAAATATTTATTTGAAGAGGATATAAAGTAAAAAAGGATAAAGAAAACATTTATAGAAGCAAGAGTGAACACATCATTTGTGTGAGAAATCAAAATCGCTTTGATAGTTTTCTGACTTTAGAGAAAAAACTCTAAAATAAGTATTTATACTATATGAGAACGTATTTTTCAATTGGTATGTATGTATAATAGAATGCAGCAATGGTGTTAATTTTGGTATATATATATTATTTCTAATGATCATGTGGAAAAAGACTATTTCATTATATTATTCTTTAATTTGCAATCACAGATTTATAAATGTTGGTCTAAAATCATCCCAATTTTCTTAATTACATAATTGAAAAATCTCTCAGCATTGTACAGAATTATATAACCACAGAAGACATATAGTATTGACATTATAAGCTTTGGCTAGTTCAGTAAGCAGTACTACAGAAAAATATCCAAAACAAAAGATGTTAATGAATAATGTTCTCTCAGTAAGAAGCAAGAAACTCACATTTTCTCCTTTGTCACCCTTGCTGCCTTTCTGTCCCGGTTCACCAATTTCACCCTGTATTTGGAAGATCTGAGTTAAAATTTGTCTCTAATATGCCACACCTGACATTGCCCTGTCTCTGTTATTCTCAAATTGGTAAATTTTACCTTTAATATAATCACATGCTATTGTTTAATGTCATGTTGAAAATATGAAATTCTGGGGTGGCGCCTGTGGGTCAAGGAGTAGGGTGCTGGCCCCATATACCAGAGGTGGTGGGTTCAAACCTGGCCCCAGCCAAAAAAAGGAAAAAAAAAATATATATATATGTATATATATATATGTGTATATATATATATGTATATATAAATAATTCTGGAGGATCTCACTTATTGCACACTATGCAAGGGTACATTTCAAAACAACTAAGAGTGTATTATAAATGTCTTACCACAAAAATAAGTAAGTGAGGTGATGGTTATGTTAGTTTGATTTAAGCATTCCACACTGTATATCAAGTCATCATTTTGTGCCCCATAAATGTATACAGTTATGATTTAATAAAAATTAAGAAAAAAAAACAAAACAATAAAATTCTGGTTTCCTTCTGCTTCTAGCTTTCTAGTTTTGAATAATATATACACAAAAGTCAACTTAATGTCAAGGAATACTACACCTGGATTTATAACTAAAATATCAATTTTGTCTCAAATCTAACTATTACAAACGGATAATGAAAGCACACTGATTTATAGAAACTATAATCACACCTTCATCAAAACTTATTTTTCTATTCTCCTCGTTTTCCAAATGCTAAAATAATGCACATTATCAGAGTGCTGGTTTAGAAGTTTTTTATATTATTTTACAATAAAATACTGAAATATATTAGGTTAGAATGTGACAACTCAGCTATATATTTGGAAGCAAGAGATTAGAGTTTTTGTTTCTGTGCTGGTGGAAGATAACACAATTATCAAGTAAGTATATCATTCATTACTAAGTCTCACTGTGTACTAACAAAGACAGAAGAGGTAATAAATATACATAATTATTTTCATGTTCATTTCAGAAGGACATTTGTAAAACTAAATAAATTTTGGCATTGACTATATTTTTCACCGCCATTCTTTTTTTATTCAATTTCCTGTTTATATACCACATACTATTTTATGGACTATATACTAATTCTCAACTTTTTAAATAAAACTTTGATGGAAAAATGTGCGAAAAAGCTAACTTTTCATCTGGCATCTCCTCTTAAAAAGATTAATTCCATCATTCTTGAAAAAAGCATCATACATCCTCAAAGGATTACTAACAGAAATGAGGAATACGAACCTTGTCTCCATCTTCTCCCGGGGAGCCAGCAGGCCCAGCGGGGCCTGGGAGACCCACAGGACCTTGAACTCCATCTCTCCCTGCAGGGCCTTGCGGACCTTTTTCTCCCTGTATCGGAAATCCAACATTTCATTAATTTGATGTAAGAAACCTAAAAATTAGCTATTTGATTATAATTTTGAAGCGTAGCTATAATAGCCATAAGCTCCCTTCTGAATTTGACAAGATAATTACTTAATGTTTTTAATAAAAAAATTTTTCAAGTAACAAATGACAGCACAAAAGATCCCCACATTCATTAGCAACTGAGAATAGTGTCTTTTATTAATGATCTGTGAATCTCAGGCTATGGTCCACAAACATAATTAGGACTCTGCTTTGAACTTTTCTTTCAAACTTGTAGTTTCTAAGCAAATATTCTACATGGACAAATTAGAGGCCTGACGCTTGCAAGAACTTGCTGAACCTCACTCCTTTTCATTAGTGCCACTGAAATAGCTATGCAATGGACACTAGGCTTTAAAAATCACACAATTCATTTGCTCGTATGTCCAACTTCACAACTTGTGTTTTCTGTGTAACTCTCCTATTTTTCCACAAAGGTTTCATGATTTTTCTAAATTTTGATATTTTAAATTACTGTTGCTTTTACTGATACTACATGACAAGGCTGTTAACTTTTTATTTTTGTTTGGTTTGTTTGGTTTTAGACAATGGTATTATATTCCTGTTTTTAAATGTACCTATATGTGTAATAAAAAAAGAAGAGTGGCTTTATTTTATTTTTGTAGAGACAGAGTCTCACTTTATCACCCTGGGTAGAGTGCGTGGCATCACACAGCTCACAGCAACCTCCAACTCCTGGCCTAAGCAATTCTCTTGCCTCAGCCTCCCAAGTAGCTGGGACTACAGGCACCTGCCACAATGCCCGACTATTTTTCTGTTTTTGCAGTTTGGCCAAGGCTGGGCTTGAATTCACAACCTTTGGTATATGGGGCTGGCGCCCTACTGGATGAGCCACAGGCGCCGCCCAGAGTGGCTTGATACTGAAGACAACTCTGTAGATTAAGACATCCCTTCAGAGTTTAAGATAAATTATTTTCTAACAGGAATAACATTCGCCATTTTTGCTTAAGACAGTATTCTAGATTGCATTCAGTGGTTTTATTTGCTCTTGTTATGCAAGAGGGTTATCTCCAACTCATGCCCTGCCTTTGGATTACCTTACTTTCTCCCACTTTCCCCCATCCTCTCCTGCTCTTTACAATGACTTGGTTTCACATATTTTATCTCCTTATTATTTCTTGAATATATTCACTTCATGTCCATCACTGACACCTTATTGCAAAATACTAGTACCCATGGTCTGAGATCCAGATATAACCTCCTGCCTTTCCCCACATTTATTCAGAGAGCCAACCAAAGACATCACCTACATTTTTTAGCTCAATTTATTTCTTCTGTTCCTAAAATAAAGACCAAGGTCAGTGTGGCTTACCACGATCTGGCTTCCTCTACCTGCCCAAGGGCACGTGGCCAGGTAACTCTTGCTCTCTGCATTTCAACCCATCGAGATCATTTTTTTCCAGTCCCTTAGATCTGATGCCACTCCCTCCTGTCATATGTCCTGAGCACACTTTGCTCCTTGGCCTGGAATGCTCCCATGAGAACCCTTCATGTAGTTAAGTCCTCCTCATCCTTTACATGTTGCCCTAAATGTCTGTCTGATGTAAGGCCCCAATTCTAACTCTGGTCTCTGCTTTGAAATGACATACACCACTGCATAACCTTCATGTCAATAACCTAAGTTTGTAATTATACATTCAATACATTAAATAACGTAGTGAGTCTTTGTTTATTATCTAATTTCCCCACCAAACAAAAAGCAGTGGCACGGCAGGAAATGTGCCTGTTTTTGCATTCCATTATATGCCCTTGGCTTGTGGTTCAAAGTAGCCACTGAGGGAGCGTTTGTTGAGTTAGTTAATTAATGAAAACAAAAATAACAAAATATCTGCAAAACAAAGCTTGTTTATCCTGATTTATCATTTGCCTGGTTTCATATTCTCTTGTTTTTCAAAAATATGCTATAATTATCATGTAAAATATACCCTGATGTCACTCTGGAGGTATTTCCTTATGTCAAATTTCATGATACTTATCTATACTCCTAAGGTGTGCTGTGCTGTTCACAGTAAACTTTACAGATTTGAACAACAGCTGTTTCAATATTTCCTCTTAATTTGAATTTTCCTGCTACCCTTAACTCCGAAAGTCAACTCTTTTTTATAAGAATGCCTGTAAATAAGACCAAAAGATTCTCATCTGCCTTCATTATAGTACATATAATCTCCAGCCAGGAATCACTTACCATTTATTACTTCTGAGCCTGGGTCTGTGTGGAGTCAGAAGAAATCCTTCAGCTGACCCACAGCACTCTAAATTTAGATTCGCCATTTGTAACGCTTCAAGATGATGTAACTCTCCCTACGTTATGTATCTGTTGGCCCACAACCGACACAACTACTGGAAACATCCATCTCTCCTTAAGTAGTCAGTTAGTATTTCACCACTTTGACCCCTCCATTTACATTAATAACTAGATCTTACCTTAAAAATCGATAGATAGCCACACATTGCCACGTCCTTGTTTGACTTGGCATGGTCTTACATTTAACCTCTACTCATACCCTCAACTGTTATTACAATTCACAAAGCCATCTTTCCTCACTTAAAAGCTCATGTATCTGTTTATTTTTGCTTTATTATTTCATCCTTCTTCATGGGAACTCTGGTTCACATGCTGCTGCTGCTGATTCCAAACATTTATCACAATTCTGCAAAGTGGTAGAGAGCCATAATGTTTACCTCATCCTCACAAAATACCGATTATCTTCCTTTCAGAGATGAAAAAAGAGAAGTTTTGATGTTAAATAATCCAAATCATGAACTAAACAGAAGACAGAGCTAGTTCCCAAGACAATTCTGGTTGTTTCCAAGTATGCAGCCTTAGTCTGATTTCCTTAATTCCCTCACTCTTCACTGATTCTTTTCTTGTTATCGGTAAAGTAGGTAAATATATGTATAGGACAGTGATGAGCTTACGTTCCATCCTCCACCACTTCCACCTACTGCGCATTCTTCCTCTGGCTCCATGCCCCACTTGGGGTGCCTACACTCATCTGCGCCACTCCCCTTCCTCACAGTTCACTTTCTTTTTGAGTCCCATTATAATGATCCTAAAATTATGAATGTCTGCAAGTCAAATCTCAGCCTCTCTTTTTGCGTTTGATATTCACGATCGTCTACAACGTCTAACAAAAGAGCACTCCTTTCTCTCTCTCGGCCT
This sequence comes from Perodicticus potto, assembly GCA_963574655.1. Lineage (NCBI taxonomy): Eukaryota > Metazoa > Chordata > Mammalia > Primates > Lorisidae > Perodicticus > Perodicticus potto. Next base: position 56,597 of record CAUYRH010026049.1, read on the forward strand.
ACTTGATCGTCTGCCTCTGGACATTTTATCTATCTATATCTATAATCGTGGACTCCTTTTCTCTTTTAGTGGATCCTTTCAGAACTCACACCCATTATCCTTTGTCATAAAGAATGAATTCTGGGACAGGCAGGAAAGCTCCCACCTGTAGTCCTGGCACTCTAGGAGGCTGGGATGGGACAATCCCTTGAGCACAGGAATTCAAGCCCAGCCTGAGCAAGAGGCAGACCCTCATCTCTGAAAAAAATACAAAAAGTAGGTGGGAATGGTGGTGTCTGCCTACAGTTCCAGCCTCTTAGGAGGCTGAGGCAGGAGGACCACTTGTGTCCAGGAGAGTGAGTTTGCGGTCAGCTCTGTGATGTCACCGTCCTCTAGCCCTGATGACAGAAGGAGATTCTGTCCAAAAAAAAAAAAAAGAGTCCAGATTTCCGTTCTCCTCCCTCATGGTTCAAAATATCACTTTAATTCTAATCGATTCACAGATTTACAATACTGCCGCTGATCATTCTCTCTGCAAATATAAGTTTGAAATTGTAAATAAATATTTGGAGCATAATTTTCCAACTACCATTGTCTAATTTTTTTGTATTACTGCATTGACCTCGCTATATTTTGGAGTTACATGCCCTTCCCCAACCATTATTTCTACAACTTTCCCCCAAATAGATACTTAAATGACACAGATTCCTATTTGTAACCTTGCATTCATTATTTCTCCAACACAGTTAATAGGTTTCTTTAAGAATCATTTTCCCTATCAAAACATTGTATCAATGCAATAAATCTGAAAGAGGTTACTAGCTCCCTTCTTTTTACCTGCTTTCCAGCCCCACCTCTAAGAGTTTCTAATCTGACCTATTAATTTGGGGATCCTGATTAAGCCACACATTTGCTATAAATATGTCATTAAATACTCATGACTCTTGTTTTCCAAATTCTCCCTTCTAAGATATAGAGTTGAAGGGTATTGTGGACCAAGAACTTGTCTTCCACAGGCCCCTTAACTGTATTTTATTATGGAAGCATAAACCTACTGATAACTGCATAATATTTTTATAACACAAGCTGCTTGGAGGAAGTAAAACAAAAAAATTATATTTGGGATGAGAAGGAAGTAAAAGGCTATGCTTAACATTCTGTCATTTCTATTGGTTATTACTAGACCTTTGCGTGGATATCTATGGGCAGTTTTACCCAAGAGTTTTATATCCACTTTATGTTACTGTCCCTAAGTAGACACCTCCTTCAAACGTACTACCTAATACGCTGTCCAGCACTTATTCTACATAACTATTTGTTGAACAAAAGAAAATGGAATGAACGCTCTGCAGTTGGAGGTGGTGGGAATAACTGAATAAGGATAGATGAGGGTATTCTTCCCTGCCTTCCCTAGTGATAACGATAATGACAATGATATCATCAATTACCAACAAAACACAGGTCCAAATCCTAGATCTCACCGGGGCTGTGTCAAGGATTTGCCATCTGTCTCACCAAGTTAATTTCTTGTTATCATTCCCAGTGCTTTTTCATATTCTGACCTTTGTTTCATTATTTTTCTTCTTAATAAAACCGAGGGATATTTTCACTTTAAAACCCACCATTCAATATTTCATCTTTACAGAAGTCTTGACTTCTCTAAATAGTATATTCTCAATTTCTAGATTGCTTTTCTCTATATTTTCTTTATTATCCATATAGAGTGTCGTGCTTAGATGCATATGTCTTAGATTGTTAAATGAACATACATCAAAGTATTTGAAATTTATTTTCTTTTCACTTCCACCCAGTGCCTAGCACAATATATATTGCCTTAGGAAAATTCTCAGCATATTAAAAGTGCTTTTTCTGTCACCTAAAACTTCCACCCACAGGTGGTATAGCCCCTTTCCTACATTTTTTTTTAAATGTTTCTAAAGGTAATTTATTGTTAATTTTTTTTTTATTTGGACATTGCTTTTGTGTGTCACCCAAAAATATGTGTTGGAAATGTAATCCCCCATGTAACAGTGTTGAGAAGTGAGGTTGAAGGAGAGGTGATGAGACCTTGAGGGCTGAGTGAATGAATTAATGCTGCCATTGCAAGAGGGGGGTCATTAGGAAAGGGAACGTTTGTTTCCCTTTTATTTTCTCTCTCTCTCACTCTTTCTTTGCTCTCCTACCATGAAATGATGTGGCAAGAAAGCCCTTGTCAGATGCAGCCCCTCAATTTTGGAAGCTCCAGACTCCAAAACCGTGTGCCAATAAATTTCTATTCATTGCAGAAATCTGGGGTTTAGTGTTATAGCCACACAAAATGAGCTAAGACAGAGACATCTGAATAATATCATAGAGTAATGAGGAAAAAAGTGCATGGATAATGAAAGCAATTAACTTGCTAAACTGAAGTCTTAATGATAAAAAAGCATTTTGAACCATAATCCTATACTGAATTATATATGTTGACTTAACAGAAAAGTATTAAGCATAATATTTTTTGTGTATCATAGCCTACACTTTTTATTCACATTTACTAAATCAGTTTGTGTTTTAAAATTGCAAGATGAGAGAATTAAAAATATATATATGATTAAATCAAAAAGCAGGGACAAAAATAGAGGAAAAATCTTAGTCAAAAAAACATAAATTGCCTGGAGTCCAAAATCATTTAAATATAAAAATTTTAAAATCCAATAGATATAAGATAAAATAATTGGTCAGATGTTTTCCATCTCACTCACTGGAGATCAAAGTGCAAATTATAGGAGAAGGACTGCCCCTTCCAATGGGTTTCATTTACAGACTGTGGAAATGCTTGAATTGAATTTATATTACAAGAGGTATGAAAAGTTCACACATTTCCACTATAAAGCAGCAAGGTGTAGTTTTAATCAAAACTCCCAATTTTATTTTTTTTAAAGAAGCAAAATGAGAAGCTTTTTTACATTCATAATATCCAACTCCCTCACAGCTATTAGGGTTTCATAAACTGTGGAAAAAAGTCATCTCATTTAATTGAATTTGAAATTTTGCCCATTATAAATATAAAAGGAGGTGTGTTCATATGCCAGGCACATATACAGGGAAAATGCAGTGGGATATGAAAAGCTAATATTCTTGAATAAAAATTCACATTTATGCATGGTAACAGTATAATAATGGATTTTCTCCTCGACATTACTTACAGGAGCACCTTTCTCTCCGGCAGGACCAGGAGGGCCCTGGGGTCCCGGGCGCCCTGGCAAACCAATTGGGCCAGCCGTGCCTGCAGAGCCACGCTCCCCTGGAGAGCCCTAGCATAGAGAGAAAAAAGTAGTTTGTGATTAATGATGAATTGTTACTGACTTAAGAATCGCATACTTAACAACAGAACCTCATAATCTCTAAATTATGTAAAAAGTAACTTTTAGACAATTTTAAGATCTCAAAGCAGAACAGCTGTACCCATCATTTTGGATATTAATTTTCAGCCCCAATGTTATTCACAGATGTTGGTGCTAGAAAATATTAATAAGATAAAAATTACTTCTCCAAATGTACAGAAACTTTGCCAAAAATATAGTTAAAAGAAATTGTAAAATTTGAACTTGACATAAACAAAGGTAGTGTTTTGACCTGTAATTAAATGGATATTTAAAATCAAATAGGAAATATTCTTTATCATGCATAGTTAATCAAGAGTTCTGTGAAAGTTTCATTTTTATCAATCAAGTATTCCAAATACTAAAGAGGAGAGTATGGTCACTGTTGTATTTTTCAGGAAATAAACACCTACTCTTCTGTCAACGTATGTGTATTCAATTTAATAATATAGAAATATTTTTATAAAAAAATCAACCACATGTGTATAATTTCACTAACTGGCGGACATTGGGCTACTGCAGAAGAGAAAAATTATTGTAGCATTTTCTAAGTATTGTGTTTAAGTTGGTGCAAAATTAATTGTGGCTTTGAACCATGAATTTTAAATCGTAACAAGGCTCAAACAAATCTTTATTAATCAATAAAACACATCATTGCCAACGAGAAGTATGTTTGTTTCTTCTTGTAGCATAAAAATTCATGCTTCAGGATTCAAGGAACTCTTGGAAAGCATTTTTGGAATCCTGCTAGCTGTGAAAGCATTTTCCCTACAAAAAGTTGTCATGCTTGAATATTGGGTACCAGCCTCAACTATATTATGGATTCCCTCCCAGTGGCTTGGCCAAAACAAGAGGACAAAGAACAATGAAAAAACAAGAGAGAAGGAGAAAGTTCAAGTAACAGGGTTAGGAGGCAGAGTGCCTTCTTCATAGGGTTCAACACAGCATGCAGCATCTTGCCCCAGGCTAGCTCTGTTTTTATTTCATACACCATTGTTTTAATCATAAATCTCCTGAGAGAAAGACAAACAATTGCATTATGACTCTAGCTATGCTTGCATTTTCAAACTAAACTGTTTCTTTAACTACATTAATTGGATGGATTTACTTTTATTGCTCTAGGGCAGTGGTTCTTAACCTTCCTAATGCCACAATGTATTTTCCTTGTTAAAAAGGGGTTGCGCCCCACAGGTTGAGATTATGATTAATTACAAACAGAACTTGGGAAGCAGGACATCAGAGAAGACCCCAATTAGGCCACGCACACAAATCACAGGAGTGGTGATTAAAACTCAGAGCCTTGTTTCTCAGATGCACTATTCTGGTCATACCAAGGTGACAGAAGAAAAGAGATACTTTGTTACTTTATCTGGTCCAGAACAAATCTTGCTGTCTTTAACAAGGTTGAAACATTCTACATATTCTACATACCCTAACTTCACAGAAGCACTCTCTCTCAGAGCGAGGAGCCCTGCCCATCTAGGCCAGTCTGCTTAGAGACCTTGGTGGCTGCAAAGTCCTGCTAGGGGAGGGGTGAAATTTCAGCAAGATGCTTCTTGAGCTTTAAAAGCCCAGATCTCCAACAGCGTGTGTTAGCCCTGGATTTCTTGTATCCACTTCTCTCCTGTTTCTGTTTTTCCTTTGCCCCTTCTCTGAAATCATTTCCTTAATTCAATTCCTAGCCTACTTATAACTAATACTTGAATATTGGTTTTAAGCTTATTAAATCATTATTACTAGCAAAGCAAGCACATCAAGATATGACTCTTCCCTTATGTACTCCCACGTGACCCGCACTTGAAGACGTGGGAGTGGGCTGGCCAGAGGTCAAGGGAATACAGCCGGGATGAGGCAAAACATCATAGCCCAGTTCATTCAACTTTTGAAGCATTGATTGTGTGATGCATGGTCAGGTGTTGTCATGAAGAATTGGGCCCTTTCTGTTGACCAATGCTGGCTGCAAGTGTTGCAATTTTTAGTGCATCTCATTGATTTGCTGAGCATAATTCTCAAATGTAACAGTTTCACTGGGATTAAGAAAGCTGTAGAGGGTCAGACTGGCCACAGACCACCAAACAATAACCATGACCTTTTCTTTGGTGCATATTTGGCTTTGGAGGTTTCTCTCAGTACAACCACTAAGCTGGTTTCACCACGTGGGGTATAAAATACACTTTTCTTCTCAAGACACAATCTGAAGGAGAAATGGTTCATTGTTGTGTAGAGAAGACGACACTTGAAAATGATGACTGCTTTGATTTTCGGTTGGTTCATGAACACCCACTTATTGAGCTTTTTCATCTTTCCTATTTGTTTCAAATAATGAATGGCCATAGAGTGGTTGACATTGAGTTCTTAGGCAGCTTCGATTGTTGCTCTTGGTGGGTTGTTGTCAACTTCCAATGTCTGGTTACCACGCTCCTCCTCTTCAATCTCCTTTGCAAAACTTCTTGAGCCACCACTGCATTGTATGATTGGACATTTGTTAGTAGCACCTACACCAAATGTGTTGTTGAGGTTGTGAGTTGTCTCTGCTACTTTACAACCCTTTTTGAGCTCAAATAAGAAAATGGCTTGAATTTGCTTTTGGTCTAACATCATTTTTATAGTCCAAAAGAAATAAAAAATAAACAGCAAGTAATAAGTAACTAGCAATAAAACAAATGCAAAGCAAGAAATGCGCATTAAAATGATACATAACATAAGCACATTTAGTATGTAACTATGTATTCCAGTATCAAACAGCAAATTTCAACAATGCAAAAACTGCAATTACTTTCGCACCAACCTATACATTCAAGAAGTCATGTCTAGAAGTGAAAAGAACAACAACAAAAGAAAAAAAAAAACTGTGCTAATCATTGAAGAAAACAAGTCATGAGGATAGGAAGGAAGAACAGAAAGGGGATAAGAAGGGTCACAGCAAGAAGAGCAAGTTCAAGGTCTATGAATTCAGAGCATAGTGCAAATACGTTTCTTAAATCACTGAAAGGAGAGGGAAAAAAGTTCAGTAATAAAAATACTCCTTTTTTGTAACATAAAGATATCAATAGAACACAACATAATGAAACTAGGCTGTTCTGTTTTATTCAGGTTAAAATTAGAACACCCAAAGATAAATCTCCACTTATCCAAAAGCTGATTGATTAATCCAGCATCAATGTACATATGAGGTGACTTTATCACATTTTTTGTTTGAATACTTCACTCGTCAATCTCAGACAAGGATTACTACCCAATGTGTTTTTTTTAAATCTAAAATAAGCATCCAATTTAAATGCCGAGATATTTTATTTGTTAATGGTTATACAAAAACGATACGATTTTGATTTGTCTGGCCATGAAATTTTTCTTTTTCCTTTCCTGATTAAATCGTACTGTTCAAATAATACCTGAGGAAGATATCACACTAGATTGTGTAGAAGTTGACAGCTATGACACTAGAATAACAAAAGGGGAGAATCACGAAGAAAGTAGAAGCTTATATTAAAAGAATTTGTTATTTTCCAGTTACTCAGCCACTACATAATAATGACAGTGCTAAGTAGTTTGCTTATGTAATTGCTGAATATTTGGTACATTTTTCAGGTAAAAGCCATAAGGCTGTGTGCCCTGATTCACTACAAAGTTATTCCCACCATGCTTAGTAGTTTATAAACGGTGAAAAAAAATCCTGACTCATTGTGACCATAAAATTCATATAATTGTGTTGAATTTTATTAAGCAGAAGAAATATAACCATTTATGAACAAGCTTATGTGGGCTAACCCCTCTCTAAAATGGGCAAATTTAAAAGAATTCATGAAAGTCCTTATCTTCTTTATCCAAGTAGTCATTTGCTATCATCCATTTAGTGCATTTGAACTTACTACTCAGTTCATTTTTGTGTGTGTGTTTGAAAATTTTAATGTTCACAATTTTAAGAGTAAACTTTGAAACATATATGCCTTAAAAATCATTAACAGTTCATTTTAAATCTGTTCTTTCTTTGTTACTATTACTTATACATTTGTTTTTAATTTTCTACAACATCAAAGTTCTATTTGTAGTTTTGATAACAATTCTACACCTGAGACATTATAGAACTTTTTCATCATATTGCACTCCCAATTTTAAATGAAAATGCTTCTTGTTCATCTATGCTGAACTGTGAAATGGTTTGTGTTAATTCTCATTTTTAAGAATATATTGTCCCTAAATAATCCCAGAAAAATACTCACACACACATATTCTCAGCATTATTTTTTACTTTATAGTTTAGCAGTATAGCAAGAAAATTATTTTCTCCAAAAATACATTCTACTTGTCCCTCTAACACAATATGTACATTTTTACCTCCAAATATTTGGTCATACTTATCTTCTGACTGGGAAAGCTTTTGATCTTTTCCTGTACTACTAAAATTCCAGCTATTTTTTTAGGCCCAGGTAAAAATCGTCATGGCAAAAAATGGTATTTCTCTGAAAATTAGGAGCATGGGACGTCTTTGAAAGTTTTCCTTGTGGAGTCTGTCATAGTACCCTAGGTTCTCTGTAATTAGTTTCTGAATCAATTAATATAGAACTTGGCACTGAATTCTGTGTGGCAATTGTCTCCACGTTCTCTTCCTCCATACTGCCAAACAATATGGCATATTTACTATATGTATTACATAACTATAATTCATTTGTCTTGTTTACGTATATGAACATACTGAGAAAAAATTTAGACTCTCAATGTAGTCAATGAAATTTTCCAAATTTGCAGAAAAACAGCAACATCAATTGAACGTTTATCTTCCCCTGAAGATATAGTATCAAAGTTAAAAGAAATATATGTTAAATTAATATAGTATGATTGAAATTTTACATGAAAATAACTCATGACATTGACTCGAGTAAAGAATGCCTGTTAAATTTATAGTAAAGCATTGCTATTAAAATTACTTTAAAATGATAAAAAGTCCAAATAATTACTGTATCTCATGTCAAGATTGCATGCTTTGTGACTTTATGGAAATGTGTATAGTTTATAGATATTATACACTACTTTTCAATACAAGCTTAACTTTTTAAATTTCTCCATTGGGAACATTCATAAGATTAAACTTCAGACTAGCACCTGTATTAAAATTGCTTGTGGAATCTGTATAAAAATTAATAGTAAGAATATATTACTTTTCTGTAGTTAAATATTACTCACGATCTTGTCACAGTTCATAAACTTTCTCAATGCTTGAAAACAACAGGAGATATTTTCCAATGTATATTTCTGCTCAAAAGTATAATTTCAATTTCATTTTCTATTAGTTATGTCAAACATCTACAAGCCTAGATATTTGCAATAATGGCATGCTTTCAAATGATTTTATTTTGTATATCTGCAAATGAAAAGTGAAATCTCCAATGAGACCTACTGATAAAGTAAATGATGTAGCAAACTTCAAAGTCTTATTTAAGCATTCTCAGGCCAATTTTATAAGAACAAGCCTCTAAACCCTTCATTAAACCATTAGAGAAGTCTCTTTTTAATTTTTCTTTATTGGAGACAGAGTCTCACTCTCTTGTCTCAGGTAGCATGCAGCGGCATCATCACAGCTCACTGCAACCTCAAATTCCTTGCCTCAAGCAGTCCTCCAGCCTCAGCCTTGGCCTCAGAATACCTGAGTCTGAAGGAGCATTCCATTACATCTGGGTAATTGTTCTACTTTTAGTAGATACATAATCTCTACTCTTGTGCATAATCTCTTGTGCTCAGGCTGGTCTCCAACTCCTCAGCTCAAGCAATCCTCCTACCTCAGCCTCCCAGAGTGCTAGAATTACAGGCGTGAGACATCACACCAGGACTAGAAGTTATAGTTTGGTTTGTTTATTTGTCTGTTTTGAGACTGAGTCTCACTATGTCGCTCTTGGTAGACTGCCATGGTGTCACAGCTCACAACAACCTCCAACTCTTCAGCTTAAGTGATTCTCTTGCCCCACCACAATGCCTGGCTCTTTTTTTTGTTGCAGTTTTCATTGTTGTTTAGCTGGCTCAGGCTGGGTTCGAACCCACCATCCTCAGTGTATATGGCTGACACCGTAACCACTGTGCTACAGGTGCTGAGCCAGAAGTTTTAGTTTTTTTAATGAAAATTGCAAACCAAAAGTAAAGGAAGGGCCCATTCACATATTCAACAAAAATATAGTGAGGATCTACTCTCCTGTGACACTGTAAATACAAACTGTATTATGGTAGGAACAAGCCCTTGGGAAACTCACATTGCAAATGCTTTTCCTTTTTCTTTTTTTCCCATAAAGAGCAGGCATCTATCATAAAAATTTGGGGGGTGGCACTTGTGGCTCAAGGAGTAGGGTGCCAGCCCCATATACTGGAGGTGGTGGGTTCAAACTCAGTCCCGGCCAAAAAAACTGCAAGAAAAAAAATTTTTTTTTTTTTTTTTTTTTTTTTTTGCATTGCTATGTAGCTGGCTATAGTAGAGAAAAGAGGGCTTCATAATTGTTAGGTAAATAATTATATCTAAAATGAATGCTTAGGTTTAAGTTGAATAATGATCAACTTCACAAGGCTAGAGGTTTTTTTCATATGATCCCCAGCACTTGGGGTAGTTACTGGCATATCACAAGTATGAAATAAATGAGCAATTGAACATGGAATTTTTCCTTTCCAGCACTGGAACCACAAGCTTTCTGATCTTCAGCAAATTCTCTATAGTTTACTTTACTTGCCCATAAAATAAAGACAAATAACAGTCTGTCATCGGGGTTTTTTGAAATTTAATGTCATGCATCTAAAGGTCTTGGAATAACGCCTCTTAAGGTATGAATGCAATAGACGATAGAGAATTATACATGAACTTTCACGTATTTCAAAAGCAGATATGAAAATATCAAATAACTACACAAATAAAATTTTAAAAAAATAGTAAATTAAGATCCAGGCAGTTATATGATAAATCTAGAGCTTACGATTAGAAGGATAGGGCTTTTTCCATGTAATATGGCATCATTAATCCTATTTTAAACTATTTGTGTACTTGTCTCTCTACAGCAATAATGATTATTTTACACATCAAGTTCTGGAAAGAATTTGATGGCAAAAGAGCTAATACTATAGAAATACTATTTTCTTAATTTGGGATTTAAAAATAACAATGAATAATAAATTAAAAGTTTCCCAAAGGTAACATATGTATAGAATTCCATGAACTATAATGATCCTACTACCCTAAGTTTCCTTTTAATTCTTACTAAGTATTAACAGTTATAGGAACCATACATTTTTTTCTCATTTTCAACTGAAAAGTGAAATTTTACATACTCTTAACAAAGAGGAATTTACATTTCTCTATTTAGTTACCTTACTTTCATGTCAGCGTTATCCCTTCCCAGAACCCTTCCCTAACACCCTGGGATCCCTTCCTCATAAACCTTACAATGGTAATGAAACAAGAAACAATAGCAACAAACTACATTTTTGGAGCAGTAAGAATAGCAGATATTTCTCTACCCCTTCGCACAGAGAACACCCAAATAAATATTTTACTAATGACTTTCACTGGGTGATTCATATTCATCAGAATCTTGAGGAGACCGTCCTAAAGGGAAGTTGTGGGCAGGGAGCATAGACAGCTGGGGGGCAGGACTGCAGAACCCTGCCCTCCCCTGGGGCAGGATCCGCCTCTCCCCAGCCCTGCACGTGCTCCAATATCACCTCCCACCACTCCTAGGGTGGGAAGATACAAATGTGGCTGTAGAGATGGAAGGCTTTTACTAAACACACTACTATATTTGTTTTAATTTCCTCATTTTCAGAGAAATAATGTTGGCCATGGGATGATTCTATATTAGAAAAAATATCTGGGGGAGAGATCTTCAGGGATGATACCTTCTTCCATTGTGTTTTTTGAACATATAGCTGTTAGGTTAAAGCAGAGATTCATTGCACGATATTTTTGCGTACGTGGTGGGCTCACATAAATGTAGAATGCTTTTCCAGTTTATGTGTGACGTGTGGAAAACCGCTGTGCTGCCCTCCTCTGTTGATGGTCAGCCCCTCTCCCACTGCCTCGTAGGAGCATCAAGACATCTGCTCGGTGAGTGAACCACTGAGTCAGAAGACAAGCCCGTGCTTTCATGGGCATCTATTACTGGTCCCTGGATACAATGTCCTGCAAACAGTTAGCACTTACAGAAATCCCAAAGGCTTAGCAATCTGTTGCTATAATTTTGTTTGTTGTAAGTGGTAGCACTACAAACTGTTTCTCAATATACATTCAGTCCTAAGAGCAAAACCTTTACTAACCATATGCTTAAAATACCAGGTTTTTATTAAGAGAAAACAGTGATAAGCACTTCAAGACTGAATTTAGCATGCAAACAAAACAGCTTTTCCTAGGTAAAACTAATTTTTATCTGCAGCTCCAACTCTAATATAATTCTCTTAGGCAAAAATCATGGTTCTAATCTTTGTGTTCTCTATTCTACCTTAGCATATCTCTTATTATTTGCTATATTATTTTATCTATGCCAGATCTGTCTTCTTCAGTAAACCATAAGCTCTTTGCAGGAAAGTCCAGTTTATGAAACTATATAACTTGAGGTTTATAGATTGTCTAGTATATTCAAAGAGTTACTTATTTATGGTTTTTACATAAGAAAAGACTTACAGCAGCTTACAGAGTATACATAAAATATAAGACAATATAAGTAAGCAATGAAAGCAAGGAAGCAGGGTGGTGCCTGTGGCTCAAGGAGTAGGGCGCTGGGCCTCATATACTGGAGGTGGCAGGTTCAAACCCAGCCCTGGGCAAAAACTGCAATAATAAAGAAGGAAAGAAAGCAAATAATATTTTTATTGGCATAAAATGAGCCAATAACATCGGTAACTTAATGCATGCTGTAGACTAAGGTTTTTCCAATGGTAAGTCATGATCCAATGTGGGTTATGAAATTAAATTAATGGGTATTGTCCAATCCTTAAACAAATGAGCAGAATAAAATATAACCGACTATATTAAAGCATATCATATGTACCTTTTTGTAGCAAGTTGTGTTCAGAAACTTATGAAAGTAGTCATAAAGAATTATCTTTTGTACTGTCTCTCAGTTTTGACTCCATGATTTCTCTAAGCTAAAGCAAAAAAAAAGTTCACTGCTCAAGAAATCACAAAAGGTAATTTTTTAAAAGTCTATCAAAAGCTTACTTGAAATGTAGAATGTACAAATATTTCTAAAGCAACAATGAGCTAGAGATTTCTTCTGAGGATATGCTGAAAATGGAACTTGCATAAAGTAATATCTCGTATCTCTAGACAGCTACTTTTAGGTGACATGTTTTATATGTAAAAGTTCCTCTGGACATAAGTCCATGACACCACACACCCAGATCTACAAGAGTACAGCAAATCCACTTCCACAAGAAGTCACAGTGATGTGAGTAAACGCCCTGGGCTGTGTTACTGCCTGAATAACATATGAATAAAGAGAACAGATGGCAAATATAAATTGAATAGATAGGCACATGAATGGTTATAGCGAGTATTAAATATTTTATTTTTATGGATTATACAGAAAGATATGGTATAAAAGTACATAATTGCAACACATACAAACTTATCAATTTCACAGTAAGCAGTTAATTGTTATTTGATTAAAGCTCTGCTTGGGGCTTTCGGGTTTAGTTCATTGGTATTTTGTACAGTGAAGGAAGACATTTCTCTAGTAATCTAGAAATACACAGCATAACTATATTTCTTACAAATTGTATTACATAAAAAAAAAAGACTAAGGATTCAACAGGATACTGAAAAACATCTATAGTTATTAAAGATTCAACCTGTAGGCTCGGTGCCTATGGCTCAGGGCTAGAGGGCCAGCCACAAACACCAGAGCTGGTGGGTTCGAACCCAGCCTGGGCCTGCCAAACAACAATGATGACTACAACCCCAAAATAGCTAGGTGTTGTGGCAGGTGCCTGTAGTCCTAGGTACTTGGGAGGCTGAGGCAAGAGAATCGCTTAAGCTCAAGAGTTGGAGGTTGCTGTGAGCTGTGATGCCACGGCACTCTACCGAGAGCAACATAGTGTGATTCTATCTCAAAAAAATAAAAAATAAAAAATTCAACCTGTACATTCATTTAAGTAGATCTAATATTTGATACATTCAAAACAAGCAATAGAATCTTTAGGAAAATTAAAGCTTAGTTAGCACTAATATTAGCATTTCTTGCTCTCCTGACAAAATTGTTCACAGGGGTATAGAAGGGTAAGGAGAACTTGGAAATGAAACTGGGAATTGGAGACAGAAGGAGAAAGAGAGAGAGGGAGAGAGAAAGGAGTTAGCTAAGCAGATATTTATGGAGTTAGTTCTACGTATCTGGATACAAATTCATGTAAAATTCTACTGAGTATTTTTTCTTCAGGTAACTTGGGAAAATTGTTTACCTCTCCTAAGACTCAGATTTAAAAATGAAATGATAAAATTGAATATTAATATCTACCAGACCAAGTTGTAACAGTCAAGATAATGAACGTTAAGTGCTTAGCATAAGAGTTGAAAGAATAAACACTCTTAATATTATTTCCCTTTCCTTTTCCATACCTTTAGCTATCATGTTCTTTATCCACATTCTCTTCCTCAGAGAACTCATCCCCTTCATTTGTTTTCCTTAATTTGAATAACTGTTCAATATCTATCCCTCTCCTGTGAATTTCTGTCTTTCACTTACCATTATTTAGTTAGTATCCCAAAGGTAAAAAATGTTAATATGGTATTGATATAAACTGAGAAGTATCCATTGTAAAATCAAGAAGTTGTATAGGACATTTTATGCTTTTATTCGTTATGACACAGAATTTCATCATTTCTCACTAAATGACCAGAAGTTTCCTTTTGATATTTCACTGTCACCTTTTGATCAACTTCTTATCTTTCTTATCAAAGAAGCCTCCACTTGATTCCTTGTTTTTAATATAAATCAGAAGGTAGGCTCGGCGCCTGTAGCACAGTGGTGACAATGCCAGCCACATACAAGGCTGGCAGGTTTGAACCCAGTGTGGGCCTGCTAAACAACAATGACAACTGCAACAAAAAAATTGCTGTGCTTTGTGGCGGGTGCCTGTAGTCCCAGTTAATTGGGAGGCTGAGGCAAGAGAATCGCTTAAGCCCAAGAGTTAGAGATTGCTGTGAGCTGTGACGCCACAGCACTTTAGCAAAGGGCAACATAGTGAGACTCAAAAATAAATAAATAAATCACAAGGTCACTGTATAGTAAGATTCAACCTCAAAAAATAAGAATTAACATGAATAAATTTCCTTATAAGTTATAGTTTACATCTAGAAACCCAATGATTTTTTTGTTTTAATTTTTGTCATTCAAAATAAAAAAAAAAATTTCGAAATCAAATTTCACATGTGTGTCATTATTTTAAAATGAGTAACCTGAAGTTTATTTAGCTTTGTATAAACTAGACCTTCATCATGACCCTCTTTTCTATATTTTGCAGCAATTCCAGGAGCACATGGGTGGTGTCTTTCCTTCTAGTCGCCCTTCTCCATCAACCTTCAGGAACAATTTTAATTGGTTGATACTTGCATATTGGACCATGAATTTGTCATAAGAGTAGGCACTGATCCAAAATACTCACAGTAAGCATTCGTATTAGGAAAGGATAAGAGCTTTTTTACAAAAATCATTTGTGATAGGTTTTGAGTTTCTGTGTGTGTGAACGGCTTATGGGATTTGTTGTTGTTGTTCTCGATAAGATAACAATGTTCTAGGCATGGAAGGCATCATTCCCTCAGGCACATCGACTTGAGGTCATCACTCAGTTTTCATTTTTCCTCATGGTCCACATCCAGTCTTACTAACAAATCCTCCCACCCTGCTTCCTCAGTGTTGATTCCATCTGCACAGTCCATGAATTGGCTACTGCCCAGGTTACTGGCTCACTCTAACATTCTGACACTGGTCATCTGACATTGGCCAACTTTCATGACCATCTGTACTCTCCTGTCCCTGTTACATATTACACACTAATGTAATGATGGATTCTTTTCCTAAACTTTATCTTTTTGCTCTACTTGTTCTATAAACTTTAAATCATCAAATAACTACAACCTGCCCTTTTAGAGCTTCAGAAATCACAGGACATATATTATACAGGGTGTCCAGAAAGTTTGTGTGCCATTTTACGGACACACTGTATTCTTGATTTAGCTTTACATTGTGTAAAATAGCAAGGACTTACATTAAAAAAATTTATTCCTAAAACAAGATGTCTTAAATTCCATAGGTCTGGTTAAACGGATTGTATTGTACAGAATTTGCTGAAGATTCTATGCCCGCATAAGAACTTTTATCTTACTCAGCTGTGGTTCGTACTAATCCTACCACCATTCACAACTTAATGAAAGGGTCAGCCAATTATATTCCAATGTACATTCTAAAACAGAAGTCAAAATGAGCACTGAGGAGGAGAAAGTTTACTAATAAATGAAATAAAGGCCAACTGTCCAAAGATAACTTCATGGAGATTTAACATTGAAGCCGTATCTCCATGGATGAGTACAATTTTTGTCAAGAAGAGAAAGAAAAAATGGAGTTTCCTGGAAGAATGAAAAAAGGTATAAAGTATACTCTTTTCTTTTCTTTCTTTCTTTCTTGTTTTTTTTTTTTTTTTACAATTTTTGGCCAGGGCAGAGTTTGAACCCACCACCTCTGTATAGGGGGTCAGCCCCCTACTGTTTTGAGCCACAGGTGCCATCCTAAAGTATACTCTTTTCAAAATGGAAAATATCATGGTGATTTGAGAAGCAAGAAGAAAGTTAATGCTGTAAAGCGGGTAGGATTAAAGGAGATGCATGAAGGACGTACGATAGGCTATAGTAACTGGGATCAAATTGTAAAGACCACTCATCAGCCAATAAATGAAGTTTGGTTTCTGAGGCTAATTTGGAGACAGAAAGTGTGCATGAGCAGGAGAATGGCATGGTTAAGAATGTTCATTTGACTACTATAAGCTAGGCAAAACTGCCAACGGTGACAAAATGAAGTCAAAGAGCTAAGTTCAGACATTAGTCAAGAAGAGAAAGGAAAAGGAAGAGTCTGAACAAAGGTGATGGTGGTGGAAATGAAGAGAAGGGGACAATTAGTGAAACTCTTGGAGGTGGAACTAACGTATGTTGTTTTGTGGGAGGAAATGCAGAGGGGCTTGAAGGCAACGTGAAGCTTTCTAGCTTGGTGAAATAAGACAGCGAGAGGCCACTAAATATGGCAGCTGGGCTGTTACAGCAAAATTTCAGGTGAATTTATGGAAAAAATAAAGAATGTATTTCTTTGAGGGATTGATATTTATCTCATGAAAAGATGAGGTAAAAATCTCGTATTTACTCATGTACCAATTATTTCATGATGTTGATTGACTAAAGCAATCTGGATAACACAAAAATGGATGTATGTCTTTTATGCTTATGGGATTTTTCTTATATCATTTACAAATTCAAGTCTCATGAGCACTTAAAATCAAACAAATTAAGTATGTTTTATAAGAAACAATGATAGATTATAACATGTAAGAAATCAAATCTTCTTTTATGACTAGTTTTAAAATAAAGGTAAGAGATGGATAAAGTAAAATTTTCAAGTCACAGCCTCTGCGGGCCGCCCATGACCATGAGTTTCTATTACTCATAATTATGATTTATTTATAGCTCCTTTTACCTCCTGACAGCAGCAGAAGCAAATATTTCCAATCATCCAAGCCCTTCTATCTCTGCACTCATTAGCGCATGCAATTAGTAGAAACCAGGCATTGACTGATTTGATTGACATGTGTTTATTTTCTTCCCCACACACTGTGGAATCACAGCATGAGAGTAATGAAGGAAGAGCTGTAATTTGCAACCATGGATGGCACGGCTGTTTATCATCATCATACTTACAACTGGGCCTGGTGGGCCCTGGGGACCTTCCCCTCCTTTCAGTCCAGGTGCACCCTGGAAAAAGTGAAAAGATAAAGAGAATGAGCACTGGTGTGAATTTAAAAAATAAATAAGTAGGAAGAGATGTTTGATAAAATGAGAATGTCTAGAAGTGTTTCAGGCATAAATATACATAGATACATATATAAAGATAATGAAATGCATGGGTTTACATATATCCTCTCATTCCACTTTAGCTACGTTCTGAGAAAAAGGCTTCTAATGAGCAATTTCCCTTACATGCCATCTATGTGAGTATGTATATGCACACATGTACGCTGATCATACCTGAGCTCCAGGAAGACCTCTTTCACCTGGGAAACCACGCAGTCCTGCCGGTCCATCCTTCCCTGAGATACCTTGAGGACCTGGGTCACCCTAAAGAGAATAATACACCTCCATCAATAAAGAGCAATTTCTACAAACAAAATTGCTATTATCTCTAACCTTCTATCAGTAAATGATGAGTGTATTTTACAGAATGCCATATACATGAAAATGAACTGATCAGTACCAACACTTAAGAGTAGACATAAATTGATGACTTTGTGACCCATGGTCCTCATGGGTCTTACACTATTATTTTTAATGTCTTCAAGTACAATAAATTCACACTAAATACTATGCCAACAGATCTTTCTGAATAGGCATTTAATATTATACCAAAAATGCAGAGAATCTATGGACAAGTGGTGAGAAGGACAGCGAGGAGCCAATGGAAGTTTTGGCCCCCCAAAATCTTCTGGAGCACATTGTACCTTTGCACCTTCTTTTCCTGCAGCACCAGGGAGACCTTGCTCCCCAGGAGGACCAGGAGGGCCAGGGTGCCCACGTTCACCTATGGGGCCAGTCTCACCAGTTGGTCCCTAAATTAGATAAGCAATAACACATTAGATCACAATGAACTCAAAATATATATCACTCCCTTTCACAAAAGTTTGTCATTCACATTTATCATCCTAACGCCCTACAAAACACTTTACATAAAGCACGGAGGCATATCCGACAGGAGTCTGAAGAGATTACATGTGAGCTTCGTTAGACTCTGAGTATAGAAGGGAAATACGTAAAGTCCAAAGGGATGTTTTGATGCTTACTACCAGAACTACTGCAGAGGAAGGTCAGTCCAAGTACTGTCAAAACTGTGGGTTTGTTAACCATGGTTTCATCCCATCCCTTCTTTTTAATATAGGATGTGTCGAATCAACTAAGGGGTAAAGAGGCCTAGGAGACACATTGGTAGGTACTCAATGAATCAACTGCTTGGAAATAAGCCCAGGTCCCTGAGAACCCATACAACCAAAGTGGTTCTCCTTGGAATTTCCAGGGACTCAAAACCTCTCTACTGCTAATCTATATTCATTTGACAGAGTCGAAGGAATAGGGCAAGGAGATCCTGCAGGCTTGAGTCTGGGCTGGCAATCACTCCCGGCCAAAGGCTATAACAAATAACCAGCTGGTTTAAATCGCAGCAAATGCCAAAGTGAGAAATGGCAGGTCATTTACGTGTCCCCTGAGTGGTGCCGTTGTGTGGTGCTGGAATATAAGAAGCTTTCAAGTATAAATAGAGAATGGTGACCAGTTGCTCTCTATCTGCACTTAGAATAAAGCAAAATGACGGATTTAAGTCAAAGACACATGAAAGAAAAATATCCAGATGCTAAGGTGATAAAACAGTGGAATGTGCTACTAAAGTTGCTTATGAAATATTATTCTCTATTACTTTTCTAAAAGATCAACATATTCTTACCTTTTAATCTCTGAAAAAGAACACATCTCCCCAACTTTGGATATACACTTTTAACTTTAAATTTCTTTAAGTACGTTTTGCTGAAAATCCTTACCTTGCCACTAATGGGCAAACATTTTCCCACAAAGAAATTTTTTTCCTTAAATCTGTGAACATCAGAATTTCAACAGACAGGGCGATAAAATTAATCCTTAGTGGAGGATAGCTATTCCCACTGAGACAAAAGTGAGCAGACATCCCTGTAACTACACACAGGAAAGGGTGAATACCAAGTTCTGCCATCAACACTGTTCCCATTACATCCTTTGTCCTAATATGAAACACAGTTACATTTAAAACAGGAAGTTGGATTTTCTTTCCTAAAGAGGCCAATAAAAAGCTAACCCAGTCTTAACTATTTTCATCAAACTGGTTAACATAGCCTTCCTGGCAATTTCTCCGTTATTATATGAAGACATTTGTATTCTGCATTTAGTGAGGTTCACCTGTATCCTTCTAGGATGCACCGTAGGTGACACAGCTAAGATTTAATGATAAAGATAATTAAAAAAAAAAAAAAGCTAACCCAGTGAAGATGTACACTCAGTAAAATATCTTACTTTCATTCCTGAAAGTAGGGGAGCAAAAAAAAAAAAAAAACATAGGTATCAGAAGTTTTAGATGTCACATTAGGCAGAGGAGAATTTTCAAAAGATATGAGTCTCTGAAATGCTCGGTTAAGTCTCATGATGTTTACATTTTACACAGACACTAACTCCATTTCTGTTCCTGGATATTACATGTAATAGGAATTCTTCTTCCTATTAAAATAGTTATAAAATTGTTTTATAGAAAAATAAAAGTATTTTTGGAGGAAGCTTTCTAATTTTTAAAGGAATATATAATAATTAATTCATTAATTAAAAAGCAGTTTGAAAGAGGCTTTCGTTCTTATGCACATGCTGCTTCCATGACAAAGAACAAACATTTAATATTTCTCTTGACTCAGCATTAAGCTCTGAAATAAAATGATCGACCAATCCAGGAATATTCAATTTTGCTTTTGTCGCATATATTGCTAAAGTGAGCAGTTTTTTGTTTCTTGAGTATGTGTGTATGTGTGTGTGTGAGAGAGAAAGAGTTATTATTTATTTTGAGAAATATTTATAGGTTGAGAAAAGACTCTTTAAAGAGCAATTAAATAGTTAAAACACTTATTCAACTGCTCGTACTAAAATTTTTTATTAGTGGGGAAAAATTCCAGTTGATTAGACAAAATGTGTCCCTGTCATTCATTATGCTTTGCCAGAGAATAAAAACACTATTTTCTATTACCATAAATTATTCTTATTATTTAATACCATAATTCAGAATATTGAATTGACTTTTGAGACTCTTCTACCTATCTTGAAAGAAATACATTTTTTCCATTCTCTCACATATACTCAAACAGCCAACTAATATTTTATCCTTGATAAAATTCATTGCTAAGACAAAAATTCTAGGAAACAGGTAATATGTTACAAATATTAAAGTTTTAGAATACTTTGATAATCAGAACTTTGTATTTCTACTATATTATACTTCTAAATCTAACCTATACTAAAAAATCTGAAGCTGTTTTGTCTACGGTACCTTAAAATTCTGCAAATTGGTGATGGCCAATCTATTATAAAGAACATTTTTTTTTAATTTGCAGGTGGTGCTGTGGTCAGGTTTTGGTGTTAAATTCAGCGTGAAGTTTTTGATTTTTTTTCATTCATTATTTTATTGTTCTCTTTTATTGATACAGACAATTGAAAAGTTGTTTTGGTTAAGTAATAGTTGCTGAATTTCCTTCAAAATAGCCAAGCTGCATATATATAAATGCGATTTGAAATAAAAAATGCATCATTTGAATCATAATAAGATGGGCAGATTTTGCACTAGGTTAATAAAATAACAATACAAACCAAAAAAAATTAAAAATTCTTACTAGGGAAATAAAGTAAAAGAATATACCTGGGGCCCAACAACTCCTCCTGGTCCAGGAGGTCCAGTCTTGCCTTGAAATCCCTAAGGAAGCAAAGTATAATCTATAAAATCCTTATATAGCACAAAGCATAAATTAAAATTCTATGAAATGTGTGAAAAGTTAAAAGGAAATCATCTTTTGGCTACAAATACTTTTACTTTCAAATGCTTAAAAATGAGTTAATATATTCCATTTCTCTTTAAAATTCAAAATTTACCATCTTCATTATTTCAGATTATAGTATAATAATTACTTTCAATAAAATTAAAAGAAATAAGATAATAGGATAAAGCTGGAGCAGAAGTGTGCTAAGCCCTTTTCCACCAAGTCAAACAACATGCAGAATTTTAACCTAGCAATGATATGGATGAAGTAAATGATGATTTAGACGTTCTTTGAAATAGTTCACTCATTCTCCATATAGAGATAAATTCACAATATCTGATATTAATGCATTTTTCTCTACTAAATTGTAATCTCATAAGAAAACAAGCTATAAAAATAGAATGTTTTGCATGATTATCCCCCTTGCAAATAATATAGTCATTAAAATTTAATCTGGTTGATGTGAGCAAAAATGTACTTACTAAATCAAGCTGTGGTGCTTATATTCTGGTATCTGTATTTCTCTAGGCTTGTGGTTATTCATTCTGATAGCCGTATTATGATAGATGTATTTTTTTCTTTGTATGAGTTAAGTTGCATTTAACAGTTGGAGAAGTATATAAAAAACACTATAAGAAAAAGCTTCTAAAGAACTGAATCAAAGCAAATAGCATTTGCAAAAGTTTTATTCACTATAACATCTAATCAGACTAGAAATAATAAAATTAGAAATAAAAGGGTAGGAACTAGAAGGTCCACATTTGTATCAAAACCTTCCAGATATTATGCAATGAGTTATAATGAAGAATTTTAAGTAGATAAAAGGAAAAGAATTTGTATTTGTAATGACTGTAAGTGCTGTTATAGAGAAAGAAAACAGATTTATCCTATTTTAAAAAATCCATTAATTCTTAAGACCACCAGGGTCTAGTTGAGCTATAATTAGAACAGCAAAACCAATCAATTCTGGGAGAAATATCAGATGATTTAGTTAGCATTTTATAAACAAAATCGCTTGGTTTATCTTAAGTATCCTGCAATTGGTTGGTTTGGAAATCTGTCATAAGATTTACGTGTTTTTTTACACACACATATACACACACACACATCTACATACACACATGTGTATAGTGTATGTGTGTCCCTGGATTTATCTCGACAATCTCCATGACCACCATTGCTGTGACTATCATGATCAACCCTCCAAACTATTTCAAACTTCGATGTGTGCTGAGCCCTAAACTCATCTCAGTAAGTGCCTACTGGGGATTTCCAATCGTGTGTCATGCTGTCCTTCAACATTCTCAACAAAGAGCTCGCCCACTGTATAGTCTCTTTTGCTTTCCTTTCCGTGTTCTCTCCTTTCATTTCTTTTTCTTTTCTTTTTTTTTTTTTTTGAGACAGAGCCTCAGACTATCACCCTGGGTAGAGTGCTGTGACATCACAGCTCACAACAACCTCAAACTCCTGGGCGTAAGTTATTCTCTTGCCTCAGCCTCCCGACTAGCTGGGACTATAGGCACCCGTCACAATGCCCGGCTATTTTTCTTTCTTTTTTTTTTTTTGGTTGTAGTTAATCATTGTTTGGCAGGCCCCAGCTGGTGTATGTGGTTAGCGCCTCAGCCGCTTGAGCTACAGGCGCCACCCAGTTCTCTCTTTTCTTAATGGAGTGTTTAAGATCCCAGGCTTTTCTTCAGCGCTCATGCATAATCAATAATTTAATTCTAGCATGTCTTCAGAGAAACTCTCTTAAATATAGCATTTTCTCTTTTAGCCGAGTGGTCTGTGTTATCCAAACTATAATCACCTGTTTCTTTCACTGTTGTAGAGTTTTTAAAATCAGGTTCACTGTGCGTGGACAGCACATCAGCCAGAATCACCGTCTCACAAAAGCAGATCCGATCAACGTATTGTTAACATACATCATGCAATCTCGGTGATAAAGGTCTATGCATCTGGGCCCAGTCTGGCCCTTTAGTAACTTTTTGCTTTGAAAATGTGTCCGAAACTCCAGTCATGGGCTCTCTTCTGACTTTTCTCTGGAAAGCTACACATCACAAATTTGCATGACCACTTTTCTCTGCCTGGATTACCCTCCTCCCAATTTTTGATCACTAAGTTTAACATGAAGTTGTCAATGCAATTCTGAACTTCAAATATTATGACTCATAAAGATTTTTGTCTTAATAAATGTGAGACTAGAAATAGCAGACACAAAAAATGATTACAATAATAATTAATCATTAAGACTAAATGAGTACGAATCAATGTTTAATCGAGGAAAACTTATGGAAAATTTACAACCCAGAATTGTGCTCCTGTATTCTAAGGGAAAAGAGGCAATCTTGGCTGTTAGTCCGTTTGTGTGGGTGAGAAATTTGGGAAAAGCTGAGAGTATTGCCATCCGTCTGCTCATTCAAAACATTCAGAGTGTTTGCAAGTACCTAACAATTTTGACTCTAGGGATGTTACATACAAACTATACACAGGGAAATTTTTACCATTCAGAGCGGTGTGTGAGTGTTCGATTATCATGTAAGATAACATTTGCCATTTAATTTTAGAATAACAAGTCAATTTATGTTTTGTAAAGTCACTGAAAACAAATTAATTTGACATATACCTTGGTAGTTCAAAAAAATCTATTTTAAGACCCAACAAAAATTTATTCTGATTATATTTCAGGAACTAAACTAATTTTAAGATCCATAGAGAATGTTTCTTAGACAGATTAGTTTTTTTTTCAATAGAATAGAAACTTTCTAAAACTTTTTATGGCTATCAGTAAACTTAGAAATACATGGTTTCTATTATACTGAAACAACCAAAATCAGTGTAACATGTCAGAATTAACCTCAAGAGTACATTCAAAATTCAAAATTTAAGAATTTCTGGAGACAAATATAACAAAAGAATTTCTTCACTGAAATAGATAATACACATATAGTAAAGAATACTCAACTCTGGAATCTGATTCTTACACAGGTAATTTTTTGAATCTGAGTCAGCACAGAACCAGGTGAGAAAGTTCAGTTGTAGACTATAGGGTGATTCACTATTCTCTTAAAAGTGAATGTGAAATTAGGAATACAGTTTTTCAGAAATATTTCTAGCCTCTATCAATAATAAACTACTAGATGGGTACAACCATTCCAGATGCATTAGCTAATATGCTATTTTCTTCTTTGTCTAAATTTGACTGTTACATATAAAATGATTATATTGAATAGGAGAAGTTCTTTATTAAATCAAATACAAGAGATTTCATAACTGCAATTCTTGAGGTATCTTTCCCTCATATGATATTTTGGAAATATTTTAAAGTAATTCTCAGAAAGTGATACATTAAAAATGATTGGCTGCAAGATTTGAATGAGAATGCAAATATGAGTATGGATTCTCCTTTAGAGAATTTATTTTTGCTTCTCATATAGATGTCATTCCCAAGAGGAAATCCAAACAATTTTTCATTTTGTTCTTTGTAAATCATATCTTGAATTTGCTTTTGAATCTAGGAATTTGAAGTTTCCCATCTGGCTAAAATGAAGAAGTTGTTAAACTAAAAGTTGTTCCTTGATAACACCTGATAACAATCCAATTTTTGTCTTGCTACTGATGGACTGTTATAGCAGAAAATTCATAATGCTTTCAGATCTGTTATCATGCTCTGCTATGCAATTTCAAATGTGTCTTCAGACTCATAGAATTCCCTAACGGGATTTTGAACCACATAGTCAAATGTGGTCTGTGTTGTTGTTTACTTAAGAAATCTGGATAAAATTAATCAATAGTAAGAACCAAGAATTGATTCCAGGAACAAGTGGCAACCCCTGATGATTTCTGATTATAATAACAAGTCATCAGAATAGCCAGATACATCGTTTTGCAACAAACAGTAGCAAAGGAAGTAAACAAATCCACCAGAATTCTTAGGTCATAGCTGAGCTGCCCATTTCCCCTCTGCCCAAATTGTTATACATATGATAAGCTGTTCAGTCAATTTGTTTAATGTTATATCCCCTATAGTTTGCAAACAAAATTAAATTACATTTCTTATTTACATTTTCCTCCCTAACATGAAAAGATGCTTTTGAAAAAGTTCCAGACCGATTTGCCTATGGTTCCAAGATCAGCAAATATTTCATCCTTTAGTTACAGACAGAAGACTGTTGAATGTGTTGTGTATGCGGCTTATGGTAATCTGTTTCATTTAGAGAGTGGAGGGGTGATGGGTTTGAGTGAAACTGACAGTAAACAGAATTCAGCGAAAGGGCCAAGGTAACCATCGTGTAGAGGCATCCAAAATATAATGGTGTCTTCTCCGTCAACTCATCCCTGAAGTGCTGCTATTGACAGTAATGACACTTGTATCAACTAACATCCTATTTCTTCAAGGACATTCATTTAGGCACAAACATGGGTATATTTATGTATTTATTATATATATATATATATTTTTTTTTTTTTTTTTAAAGTTTCAATGCAATTAGTTCCTCCATTGCCCTGAATCTGGTAACTAAATAATAAAGTAGCTTTCTGTGAACCAAGGAGGAGCTAGAGATGGAAAATTTCAATTAGATTAACTGAGTAACTTACAGTCTCCCCACGTTGCCCCGGATGTCCTGGCAGTCCGTCCTTCCCAGGTGGTCCCTGAAATCACAAATATTAAATACCACATGTCATAAATAATCCTTGAATCATTTCATCATCTAAATGTAATATAGTCAACAAGTTTCTTTTCATATTTTTATTACATATTGTCCTTTAATCATCTGTTGATTTTAAATGGTGGCATATGTAGATATTTCTTTAATATAATTTTGTAGTTTTAACTGAGACCAAGAAAAAATTGTAGCACTCTATTCTAAACATTTTAAAATTTACATTAA
Source organism: Perodicticus potto (assembly GCA_963574655.1). NCBI lineage: Eukaryota > Metazoa > Chordata > Mammalia > Primates > Lorisidae > Perodicticus > Perodicticus potto. The sequence goes on from CAUYRH010026049.1 coordinate 82,635, forward strand.
ATTATTTTTTGAATTTATCTTTTTTAAAAGCATATTTGCGTAGGTTTGCATTTTTATTTTTGCAAAAATCTTAGTTCTTTAGTAGTTAACAAATGAATATTTTCCCTCTTGGTGATCTGTTCCTAATTCAGTTCCCTGTGTCTCAAACTTGGATTACAGAGGAAGGTGGTGACCTCTAGTGGTGATCTGGGATTCTAACTCACCAGAACGCAAAAGAAATAAAAACTCAACAACGGCATTTTGCTTCTCAAATTGCTTCACATAAAAAAAAAAAAAAAAGTTATGCTCTAATGTTTACATTATTGGGACCTATTTTTCCCAATAGTTTTTGTTACATATACTTTGGGAATCATAATGTTTATTAAGTACTGGAAAGAAAATCTACTCTGCTATTCACTTTTTGGAAAGGACGCTTTGTCATGTCTAAAGTAATAAATGAAGCAATTAACTAAGTACTTAAAGTAAACAACTCTGTGAAGGTGTTATATTTTAAATACTTAGGAGAAATAGATTTCTTCTTTAGTATGTTTTATGGATTATTCATTCTATTAAGAAACCATTGGGTGTCAAGTTCAAATTTCAAAACATGGTTAATCAGTCTGGATAGACATCATTTCACCCTTCTGGATCAATGATAAGAAGTGATCATTCTAATAAACACGTTTCTAGTGACAACAGACATACCTCTTACTATATATGTTAACTATTAAAGTAAGTCCGTTTTCAAACATCTATTTTTATATATGTTAATATAAAGATAGGTTGAATGAAAGACTTTGTTTCAGAACGGTATGATATTCAGGCATAGCTTTTTCAGAGGAAGACTTTTTATAGGTTGGCTAGCTCGTTCAGGAGAAAAACCCTTAGCAATGCCACGGGTTCCATTTCCTGATCCCATCTTTACGGACATGTTGTGTGCCCTGTGAATTATCAACTCTAGTAAAGAACCATTATAACATACAATCCACATATCAAAAGGACAAAACCGAAGTGTTGGAGTCCTTTTAACCAAGGGTCTTACACGTTTTTGGATGTCATTTAACCAGGTGCTTCAGTCACTAAGTGTATAGTAATGTAAAACTTAGCTCTGCCCTCCGTTTAGAAGTGAAACACAGAAATAAGTCGTTAACAGTACACACCATTGAAGATCAGTTGTAAAAAATAGCAAATAAAAAAATTTCTGTGCCTTATAACTATTTTAATACCTACAGCAATAAATGTATGTCATTGTGGGCCACAGTGAGTTCCACAAAGAGGGTGACAGTTGGAGGATGATAAATGTGTTAGTCTTTTTCCCCCACCACATGTAACTGCTTCTCAAATGACATGTTTTGCCATTTGTGAAAATATATATATATATATATGTTTACTAATGAAGTTATAGGTGTAAAAACCAAATATCTCATAACTGCTAATATAGGTAGTATTTTCACTGCAAAATTTTATAATTCTTTAAAATAGTGATCTTACTTCTAAATGATGCCATCTTGGGATAAATGCAACATGGTTTTTAAAGGTTTTCCTGAGGAAGCAGGCTTGATGAACAACTTAAAGAATTGGTGTCATCATTATTTTATAAGTAAATACTTATATCAAGCAGTTAATCCAAATAATGGATTATGGTAATGACTTCACACTAATATCCAATAAAATAAAGCAGATTAATCACTACATAATTTGATGACATTTATTTTAAAATAATAATTTTTCAGTAATTACTTAACAGTAGACGCCACAGAAGAGGCGACCTCTTTTACTAGTTAGTATGAGACAGACATTATCTACATGAAGATATGCAGATAGAGCAAGGCAATCTGTGAAAAAAACACTTATAAATTATTGTTCAAGGATGCTTTTCGCTTCTTATTGTCTTTCTTCCTCTGTAAATAGAATATTTCTCATAATAGTCACGCTGTAAAACTTAATCACTCTAAGTTACTTTTTTTCTTAAATGAATGACTATATACTTCCAAAATATGCTGTCACTGGCATTAAGATGAGCAGAATCTTAATAAAATTTTCCAAGCCCTCAATCTGTATCTGTACGTATGAATACACACACACACACACACACACACACACACAATTTTTTCCCCTGGTATAATGAAGATGGGTCAATCTCTAAGAAGAGATTGGTCCAGTTTCTCAATATGTCAAACATATGAAGTTACTTCTTTTCCAAACTTCATGAAATTGCATATGAGAGAAATGATAGGTATTGTTATTTCAAGCTCTTATGTTTCACTTGTCAGGGAAACACTAAAAATAATTTTATTCAGCAGTGAAAGCAGTGTTCCTTAACAGCATCTGTCTCTTCAACTAGAAGGCATTCGGGCATTTATTATACTTCCAGTACCTCTTAGAGACAAAAAGCATGCATGAACAATGGCTCAAACTTGTTTAAAGATACATGAGAGAACTGACTGAAAAAGTCAAACATATCACTGGATTGTATGTTGCTAAACAATGATCTATGAACATGGCTTAAATGATTTATGGAAATGCTTCTGAAAAATCACTTTTGGAATTATGTTTTCACTTCTCTGTGAAACTTTACATGGACTTAAATGTTACATTTGGAGCAAAACAGAGATTATGGGTGAACATAATCTGCAGAAGGTATCAACATTACCTTATAATTAATACTAGTTATTTGTATGGATACTTTTAAACACTGTAATATAGATAACAATACTTTCTTGATAAGTTTGCAGTAATAAAATAGTTTAGGATTAAAGTAATATTTTAAACACTACCTACTAAAAAATTGCATAAAGTAAGAGACTGTCTCAATGTTTAACAGTAAGTAGGTATTTCGAAATAAATAATTCACCGAAGTGATATGTATGCCCATTATAGTTTGGGTAGTATTGTCTAGTCTGGAATAGAAGAGTCATTCACACACTCCAGCAGACATTCCAACCATCTACAGGTTTTGCTAAAGCACGGGCTGGGACCCTCTCCAGATTTCTGATTAGGTAAGTAAGACTTTGAATTTCTAACAATATCCCAAGTGCTACTGTGGGCCAAGGACCATAATTTGAGAACTACCATCCTAGAAAGGTAGTAAACTTCTTCTGAATTTCAAAAAGAAACTGAAGAGGTTGCAGAAAGAACAAAAAGAGAAAAAAGGAAGGAAGAAAAGCCGAGCATGCCCTATGGTCCCACAGATATTTAAATGTGAGAAAAGTATTTCGATTAATTTGCAAATATGCTTGATAAAGGTATTCAAATGAAAATTACTCTAAACACATTTTGTAAAAGGGATATGATTCAATAAGAATTATTATGTTTTATATTAAGAAGGCCTTATAGAGGCCAGGTGTCGTGGCTCACGCCTGTAATCCTGGGCGGCCAAGGCAGGTGAATGGCTTGAGCTCAGGAGTTCAAGACCACCCTGAGCACGAGTGAGACTCTGTCTCCACTAAAAATAGAAAAACTAAGTGCATGTGGTGGCACACGTCTGTAGTCCCAGTTAGGGAGGCTAAGGCAAGAGGATCGCTCTAACCCAGGAGTTTGAGTTGCTATGAGCTATGACACCACAGCACTCTACCTAGGGCATCAAAATGAGATTGTCTAAGAAAAAAAAAAGTGAAGGAAAGGAAAGAATGCACTATAGAGACATATAATACAAATAAATATTCATGTGATGCAATATCAGAAGGTTGGAAAAAGTTTAGATAATAATATTTGCAGAAGGATATATTTGATGATGGAAGATAGCAGAGAAATTCTAATATACCAAATATTTAAATATTGCAAATAATTTTTAATGTCATCAAAAATATTAATTATAGTATAAAAGTAGTTGAGAGAGAAATGCTCATGCTGTTCTATAGTCTTTCAGATACTTTGAATGAACACTTATTTAGAGATGTTTACATTATACTCAGAAAAAATCTATGCACTTCACAAATTGAAAATATATATATTCTTTGACATTACCGAATTTCTTTGACAATAAAATCATGTTACACAGGGAAAACAATTCTTAACAATACATACAAATAGAAATGTATGATAATGTTGAGGTTATACATCTCTCTGGATTTTATATTGCAAAACAATGATCTGTCCACATGGCCTAAAAACACTTACAGAAATGCTCATGAAAAAAATGCAAAATGCCAGCTTCATAGAGATTTTATCAAGGTGATATCTAAAGTGATTTAAAGTATAAGCTTGTGACTATCAAAAATTTGAAAACATTATCAAATGAAAAACAGAAGAAGAGAAACAACGACACTTAGGACACTTACAGGGGGGCCTTTTGGTCCAGGAAATCCAACCGGACCCTGAGGTCCTTGAGGACCCTGGGAAAATAAAAAGCAGGGGAGGAAATTGAACAACATATTTTTGCTTTAAAGTTTATTTCTACAGATAAAATACGTAGCACACAGCTTCTTCACTATAGTCACAAATACGGCAATAGGACGTGACAGTGCTAATCTACGAGCAAACGGGATGATTTTTCTTTTCTTTTCGTTTTTTGGTCGGGGCTAGGTTTGAACCCACCGCCTCTGGCATATGGGGTGGGTGCCCTACTCCTATGAGCCACAGGCGTCGCCCAAGGGGTGATTTTTCACACTGTTCAGAACTCACAACTGTAAATCACATTAATGTTCTTACCTCAGGAACACTTTAAATGTTCAGAATTTACATTGAAAAGGGAATAGAACATATGCGTAAAGAGATGTTCTACAGCTTCTTTGCTTTTAACTCTGGCTAGAAACATTTATAGAAGGAGATATTTTAATTAAATTTAATTTCATAGTCCCCCCCAAAACAAAATTTTTTTAAAGTGACTCTATAAATGATCTGGATAAGGGAATATGTGTGACTAGTACAAAAACCTTAGAAGATGCCTTTACATAATCTTTGCATTTAATATATTCTTTTAAGGATGTTAGCTTTGATCATGTATAAACTTCCTTTGTACATAAGATGAAAATAAATTTATTGTATAATTATACACATCAACATTTGTGCCAAATATACATTTCTATTATCATAACATTCTTGGCTTGATGCTTAATTAACTGTAATATTCATTTTTCATATTTACATATCTTTAAAATGAAAAAAGTAGATCTTATTATATTATGTAGCTGGCAGAAAAGAAATTGATAAAAGGTAGTCCTTTATATCCCAAGACATAATAATTATATTTCTATAATAAGAATACGTGAAATTGAATGCAACATACATAAAATTTGTTAAGTAATACGATTAAGTTAGGATTGATAGATGTATTTTCTGATCCAATATAAGTGCCTGAATTTGGGCTTTATTAATAGATTTACTCTTTCTATTTATCAATCTGGCCTTCCACAAGAAAATCTCAACCTTTCTCAAGACAATGTTAGGTCAGAAATCAGCATAAATTTTTGCTCTTATTAGGATCTTATCTTAAAATTAAAAAGAAACTTCAAAATTAGACATGAAACTTTTTAAAAGGCAGATGTCACATGACATAACCAAATGCATTGGGCACATTTTAGGAACTTAAAAATGTTTAAATTCTCATTAAGTTATAAAATTATTATGCTTAAATATTTACCCTAATAACTTTTTAAAAACTATGAACAAAAATTCATTTTAGGTAAAAAGGTTTAAAATAATCTTTCTTTAGGTAAGTAGCAAGCTATTTTCTCAATTCTTTAAAATGTCATTTCTTCGATTCTAGAATTTTTCTGCTTTTCGAATAAAATTTGATTTATGAATTTAAATTTCCATAAAAGGAGACATTTTTAAAAATCACAACATCAGAGAAAATAAAGGGAAATAAGTGAGCATAAAATTTCACAAAAATGCGTTGACATTTTCTGTTTGTATTAATCCAAATAGCTGCCAGATGAGGGAAAACAGACCTAATGACTTAATAGAGATAGAGTTAAAACTCACCTAGGGTCATAGATCAAATACCCTGTAACTAGTTAAATTTGAATTTGAGGCCAAGTATGATGGCTCAAGTCTGTGTTCCTAACACTCTGGGAGGCTGAGGTGTTGGTTCGAGACCAACCTCAACAAGTGGGACACCCCGTCTCTATTAAAAATAGAAAAAACTGGCCGGGCATGGTGGCTCATGCCTGAAATCTCAACACGTGGGAGGCCTAGGTGGGTGGATTGCCTGAGCTCACAGGTTTGAGACCAGCCTGAGCCAAAGTGAGACCCCAGTTTCTAAAAAATAGCCGGGCATTGTGGTGGACACCTATGGTCTCAGATACTTGGGAGGCTGAGGCAAGAGAATTGCTTAAGCCCAAGATTTTGAGGTTGCTGTGAGCTGTGATGCCATGGCACTCTACCAAGGGCAACATTGCGAGACGTTGTCTAAAAAAAAGAAAAAAGAAAAGAAAAGAAAACAACCAAAAAGGAGAAACTAAATGGGCAATCGTGACAGGCCCTTGTGGTCTCAGATACTCAAGAGTCTGAGGGAAGAGGTTGGCTTTAGCCAAAGAGTTTGAGGTTGCTGTGAGCCATGATGATGCCCTGGCACTCTACCCAGGGGGACAGAGTGAGACTCCATCTCTAAATAAATAAATAAGTTAGAATTATAGATGAATAATAATTTTTAACATAGCCTAAATATTGTAAAAGACATATTTATGCCAAAAATACTCATTGTTTATGCAAAATTCAAAGGTTACTAGGTGTCCTGGTTTTGTTCAATTTTGTTTTGTTTTTGCTAAATATGGGAAACTTAAAACTAATAAAAAGCTATGCATAGTATTATCTAACTCTGTAATAACTGGTATCACATCTTGAAAATCTTGATTATGAGAAATTACATTAAATTTTAGTTTATCTTAATGCATGTTTCCACATAAATATCTTATATCTAACTATACATAGTTAAATATAAATATATTATTTAAAAACAAATTCATTGAACCGGGCAAAAATAGATACTTATTTTTCTCATCTAATGGTACTACAAAATTCTCTCACAAAACTTTCCAACTCATACACTTGGAAGAAAATCTTTTCTGACATTACTTCTGATATTTTTCAACTATTTGCTTAAGACATTAACTAAATAGTTCAGAATACTTAAAAAATGTTGGCAGCAAATGAAAGCACATTGGAAGAAAATTTCTCATCAACTACATGGAATGTAGGAAATATGTTTTTCCTTTATAGATGATGAAAACACGTATAAATGCTAACTGAAAATGCATTTCTAAATTATTTTTCAAAAACTGTTTCCTTTGATCTTCAAAATATACTTTTCTCATGCTTCAACTGTTTTTATGATTTCAAATAATCATTATGTTGATCACACTCTTGTATTTCAAAATAAAATGCAAAATCAAAATTGTATTCATTTATAAAGAAATATTACAGTACATGAAATTTTGGAATCTATAAACAAAATGTCAGGAGAAAATAGTTTGTGGTATAAAATCAAAACTTATAGTTGTACTATTATTTGTTAAGTTGTTCTACGCCAATTTAATGATTTAGCCATTTTAATTAATTTAACTATATGACTTTCACCATAAAATATTTCAAATGTATGAATTTTTATCAACTCAAAATTTATAGGATGAATAGACTTAATTTGGAAATAGTTTGTGAAAGTGAGAAATATTTAGGGTAAGTTAATTTTAATTAAATATGAACCAAGTCTTAAATTGTTTATTATTATGAATCGTCTACTCACATTTTTGCCAAATAGAAACTAAGTTTTACTTATTGCTCTTACTGCAAAAATAAAAGGAAATACTCTCAGTTTTAAGTTATAACCACACGGTGTTTCTGTTTTCCTTTTGTTAAACACCAAATATATATATTTCAAATAATAATAATAATATACAAAAATATACTAACACAGGTCCCTAATACTGAAAATCATGTGGAATGTTAAGAAATTATTTGAATTGCTTTGAAGGTAATATAGACTTTAATATTAAAATTCTTTCAAAAGGGCAGCTTTCAAAAATCTGGATAAAAAGAGGCTATCTTTTGTCAAGGAAAAAATCAAACAAAAGGCATGCTTGTGCATCTGTATTTGACTTTATTTTGTATCAATTAAAAATCAATTTACTAAATCGTGTTGCTATTTACCGGAATAGATGTTTTATCCTGAGTTGAGTGTGTATTGATTGAGGCTTAATGGCTAATGCTGCCGCCAGCGCCATGAACAAAATGAGTATTAGTAGAAAAAGCGAGATGAGCGGATAAGAAGGCAAAGAGATTTTAAGTACATTTAAAATAAAAAATGTGGCTAAAGTTTAAGAGTTGTGCCTTAGGCCAACCACACACATTATTTTTTCTCATTTCTATAATAAAATTAGTTACACATAATCAGTTAAGATTTTTTTAGTGGAGGAGAGTAAATTAAGGAGCCAGACATTTTTAACACACGTTAAACTTGGTGGGTAAACGTGTACATGTCTTTGAAGACCTATGCATCATTTACCAGAAATTCAATTATAAAAATATATTAATATTATAAAATTAAATATTATGTTAATATTATATTAAATATTAATTAATATCAAAACTTAATATTAATTAAATATTATAAAATATTAATATCAAAACTTAATATTAATTAAGTATTATAAAAATATTAATTTTCATTTTATATTATGTGGCTGGATCATACGTACTCTTTCACCTGGAGGGCCAGGAGGGCCATCACCTCCTGAAGTACCCTGGCAATGAAAAAAAGAAAAAAGAAAAAAGAAAGAAAGAAAAGAATGATCAGTGTTCATTCCTTCTCACAGCATCCATCTGGAAGAAGAACTTCAGCCAAGTCCAGTTACCAGGACGTTACCTTTGGCCCAGGTTTCCCAGTGGGACCTCTCGCACCTCTTGAACCTCGAGGACCCTGCATATGAAAGTAAAGATAACGTGATCTACTGTCAAGCAAATCCAGAGGCACTGAATCAAGTTTTATTTTTGAAACAACAAAATAATACCTCGGAAAACAAAAGATTTGTTTAAATTGAGGTACCCACCGTTGGACCACGTTGACCCCGAGGTCCTGGTTTGCCAGCTACTCCCTGCCAAAAATAGTTTAAACAGTTTCAACATGCAGTGTATCTCTGTAAATTATGAGTTTGCTGCTGAGAGATAGTGCTCAATCAAGAAGATTTATGGTAAATCAGAGAAGTATACTTATATATCATACCCGTGCCCCCTTCTCTCCATTGGCACCTGGAAACCCAGGGAATCCCGTGGAACCCTATGATAATAAAAATAATAAACAATAAGTACGGCAATTAACACATGCCGCTGTAAACTGCAATTCTTTTGGAACACAGTGATTCTGTCACAGCTGGTGATGTTTAAATCAAAAATATAATTTTAGTATATGTAATTGGAAATGAACTTACAATGGCATCGGAAGTCCTGGAAGCATTGAAAGCATGAATTGACAAAGTATGTTTTAGTTTTTAACTTTGTAAGTAAAATAATCAAATGTTAATATAGCTCATATGGTAAAAATAGCAATTAAAGGACATTTTAAAAATATATTATTTTTAACTTATAATTCTACTTATTTGCTTCAACTCTTAAAAATTAAAATTCTACTTTCATAAGAATGAATAGCCAAGTACTAAAACAGAGATTTTGTAGATTTTTTTTCTCAATTTACATTATAGTATTTATGTAATTATCATTTTCAGTTGAATATTTTTTACACCTTTAGAACTGGACCAAATTTTATAGACTGAAAACCTCCCCCCACCTTTTCTGTTTAGTATCTGAGCACAGTTATATCTAACTAGGAGTCTAAGTCACACAGTCATGCATAAAATGCTGCTTCGGGAATTATAAAGACGTAGATTAAAGATTTATGTTTGCCATGTATCGGGGTAAGGAAGTTTGGGACATCACTTGTCCTCTTCAAGTATAGTTTTTTCTTCTGCAAAATGGGGCAATATATACTTTGTAGGCTTTTTCAATTTCATGAGAGATTGGAATAGTGAAATGCAGGATATGAAAATGAGAATGATAGACAATAAATAATGATCTCAAAATGTAATAAGCACATAAAAGCATTATTTCATTTTGTCCATAAGTGGCCACATTTTATAGATAGAATATAATTACTAATAACCAAATATCTCTATTTCATTGTTGCTTATGTCTAAATTTTTAACTGCTTGGACAGTCATTTATCTGATTCACTGTGACTGGTTTGCCTCATCACTGCATCATGAAATGGACCAAATGAAGGCTTCGGTCTCTGCTCTTTAACTTACTATGAGATACCGCCAAGGAGTGGGGGGAGGCTTCCGAATATTTATTTTTCCTGTTCAGACTATTTTATGGATAAACATGTAAGAGATATAGCAGTGAGAAAGAGACATCTCAATTTTACACACTTCTCCATGAACTAAGAGAAATATAACAAAGCTTTGACAGAGCAGAATTTCATAGCTTAATGTTTTAATCTTTTTGAAAATCAAATCAATCATATGTAACCTGTCATCAAATTTAATTAAAATTATACTTTGCAATTACACTATTTCATTAATTTTGTTGTCAAAATATTGATAATGCTACTTTAGGAACTTGTTACTGGGAATTGATGTCATTAACAAAATGGCTCCTAATTCATTTGGTTTCATTTTTGAATTTTTAGCTTGTTTAAAATAATGCACCTTGTTCTGAGACATCTGGCAAAAGTCATTACAAAATTTATGGTAACAGAACCAAGATTAGCAAATATATCTAAGCTGGTACACCAGGGAATATGACATTATATAACTATACCTAAATATGTACATATTTTTCTAATATAATTCTTTCATGCTTACTTGGAAAAAAAAATTATTCAGATTCCTTTGATTCTAAAAGATCATTTAACTACTTTCTGGTAATAAGACTGTAGGTAAGTAGCGCAGTTATAACTCTTTATAGAATCTGTTCATCTGCATTCTTTTTGCCTGTAAGTTAACATGGTTTCAAACTTTAAAAGCCTGGGTTCCAAAAGGAATGTGGAAGTGTTAAAATGTGTATAATTATGCAAATATTTTACTACTATTTTCTCCATTGTTTTTTTAAAATTCTTAACCATTTTGTTCAGTGATTCTGTGATGAATCAATTAAAATTCTTTTATTGTCTCATATAGTTGATCTGATTTTCTTTTAAAATTATTAAAAATACTATGTGCTCTTTGTAAAGAACATTCAGATAATACAAAAAGATTACTAAAAGAAGTTCTCCCTAATTCTACTTTAGTTCTTGTGCAAATTCAAGTACCTATTTCTGTTGAACATACGTGCCATGATTTGCTCTTAATAATTTTGGTTAGGTTGGGCTTTTCTTTAAGTATAACACATAAAAGAAGTGACTGCACTAATACCTCAAAGCAATGTTAACTCAACAGCAGTGAGCATACCTAACACCCAGATCTTGCAAGCAAACTCAAACTCCTGGGCTCAAACAATCTTGCTATCTCAGCCCCCAGAGTAGCTGAGGCTACAGGCACAAGCCACAACTCTTGGCTAATTTTTCTATTTTTAATAAAGAACAGGGTCTCACTCTTGCTCAGGCTGGTCTTAAACTCTTGAGCTCAAGCAATTCTCTCGCTTCAGCCATCCAGACTGCTAGCATTACAGGCATGGTCCGCCTCATCTGGCCAGTTTTGACATTTTTGATCCTATCACTTTGCTTTCTATTTTCTGTTCTCTTTATCATAGGTTTTGTTATTTAAGAATAATCCTTCACATTCCTTAAGTAGCTAGCTGCTGATTATCTCATCTTATAGAGCTGCAGACAGACTCCTAGCAGCTTTAAACTGATAATAAAAGGAGACTTTTCTGGGAGGTAAGAAATTGATTTATTACTAATTCAGCAGAAAGGTAGTACTGCTTCAACTCAGTGATATGTTGCTCTTTTGAGAATGAATTAAATGGCAAAAAAAGAAGATATACCTGAGACGTAAAGAGCAAGTTCTAGAATAAGACTTTTAAAAGTTTTCTTATAGTTGGTAGCAAATTATCTACAATGCTGTGTTGAGGATTTCCAGTTTACCTATCCAGACTCAAGGAAAAGCATGCTGGGATTATTTGGTAGTGTCTGCCATAGATAAGTGCTGTGAATTTGCTGGCCCAGTCCTTGGCATTAGTTTGTTCCTATTTAGATAAATGTATCCCAACTAAAAATTTGTCAGAGATAGAACAAGATGACTCAACGAAAACCTCCAGCAAATGTCCCTCTGCAGGAACACCTAATTCAACAACTGTCCATGCAAGCATGTATCTTCAGAAGAATCAGAAATCGAGTGATCATAGTTGTAACATATCAAAGAATGAAAGGGAATTTGTTAATGGAAATGGTTTATGTGTTAAAAAGAAAGTTCCCATTCATGCATTATTGTCTTATAAAAGCAGGAATTGCTATTCCTGCTAGGAAGAGAATGGGTTGGGAAAAGCTGTTTATTTAGCTTGGCAAAAAAGAATGACAAGATACATAGGTCAGAGTAAGGATAATAGATCCTAGTGAATATCAGGGTCCAGAATTATACACACATTAAGATTTCTTTATAAAGTAAATTAAGTGAACTTTCAATTTACTTTCTTGTCACTTTTATATATTCTGAGAGAAGATATGCTAATTAATGGTCTGTCTACTATTGCTTAGTACAATCTTGTGCTAAGAGGAACCCTCTAGTAAATTCTAGGATTTTTTTAAAGCTCAGAGTGCAGTGGTACCTAATCTATTGCCAAATCTGGGCTTCATCTAGACTCACAATTATCATATATTCAATAATTTTGAAAATGTACAGGGGCTGTGGCTTACAGATAGAAACTACTGATCCAATCTTCATTTTACAGATTAGCAAAATAGAGTCAAGAAAGGGAAAGAAACCTACTGACATCTATTTAACATGTTTAATGACAACACACTCAATATTACAAAATAAGATAATGCTGAGATATCTTCTGGAACCAAAGGTGTCCTTTATTCTATAGCACCCTATTTAAGTTTTATTATTTTTACACCAAACTTGAAGTACTGAAGATATAGATTAGTAAAATAAAAAGGAATCTCAATACAAAATATGAAATACATTTAATAAAGTAAAGCAAAAACAAAGATCTGAGAACATCCAAGAAAGCAAGACAAGCTGTAGCCAAAGTCTGGAATATCCGAAGAGCTGCTCTTTTGAGTCATACTTTGTATTTTAAGACATCAAACCTTTTACTGGCCTTCTTTGGCTGATGTACTTATTAACAAACAAATGTAGTCTTATTTTGTCCTGTAGAAAGTGCTAATTTGAATACATCCATTAAAAGAGAATTTTTGAGAAAGATTATTAATAAGAGTAATGGTCATTCAATTCAAATTAAACGTTTTACAGCATTTTATTGCTCGTGTTTTAAGTCTGCATGAACAACACCAAAGTAC